>JARHVA010000888.1:1147500-1432500 GCA_037957365.1 Torreya grandis | reverse complement strand
ATATAAGGGTGAAAAGGTGATATCCCCCAAAGATTGCCTATTATGTAATGGACTTTGAGATAGGGTGGTTCTTTCACCTACATTTAAAACTTTATTAAATTTATCCTCTCAAAGTGAGTATATTTAAGTCTCAGTGATTGTGATGAAATCTTGTTTTACCATTATAAATAGGAATAATTCTTCATGAATGTTTGTTTTGATTTTTGTCATGACCTTTAATTGATTACAACCTTTGAATGACATCAAGTCCAATAAAATTGGCATTATCCTAAGTCCAATACCCTTATTATATTAAATTTGCATGATAAGGTGTTATCTTGCCCAATTTTTAGGCCATCTTTACACCCTCTTAGCATTATGTTGGCCAATTATATTGTTGCATTATTCACATAGTAGCATTAGGTTGTCCAAATTGAAACCAAATTTTTTCCATTTAGCACCAATACACTACCCATTCGTATCCTAAATCCTACTTATTTGAATCAAATTCAAAGTCCAACACAAATCCAAATTTCAAACCAATTCCCATTTCAACACAATTCCAATTCTGATTTCAAATTCAAAGGCAAGATCAAAGTCAAAGTCAAACTAAATTCAAAATTTTAAAAATTTGAAAGTTGACCAAGGTCTGATTTGATCTCGAATGTTTATAAAATTCTAAAATGTAATTTTAATTTATCATTAAATACTCTTTCACATGTTCATATCAAATCAACCTAAGTGTCTTATTTTGAGTCAAATTCAAGCGTTAGTTAAACATGTCTAGAACATTCATAATCGGGTATCTTATGGTCCTTATTTTTAGGAGTAAAACTTTTATGATCTACATGGGAATATTAAAAAAATTAAAAATAGTGAGGATGGAGAGGAACACCCAATTTTGTTTGAGGATCTCCCACCTATAATGCAATCTAGTCAAAAATCTAAAAATCAATTCTCGAAGGATAAATTTGAATCCATTTTATGGTTTTTATAATATGGAGCTAATATCCCACCTAATGTTCCCATGAAACAATTACATAGCCTTGTTCAAATAAAGGAAATACCTCAAGATGTAAATACTAACCAAAATTAGCTTCTTATTTAAAATTGAAAGACAATTATTACATTACCTATCAAAGGAAAGGGTCAACTTATAGACCCATCATAACATGGTCAAACCTTTGCTTCCATGATACAATAGGTTAGTTAGCATTATTTTTATTATCTCATCATCAATTTAAAAACTCCTTAGGTGTCACTTCATTTAATAATTATTTATTCATAGACCAAAATCAATCATTGGAATAGCTATAAAACTCATTATCCAATCTCACATCTAATGTGGATCCACCAACTCCTTCTAGGTAGACACTTCCTAGGAATTATTCACAACAAGTTATAAATAATACATAATAGACCTTCTTCAATCATCAAGAATTTCTTTTTAATGTGCAACAAGTTCTTAATAATCCACAATAACAAGTTGTAAACACTCCACCACATCAATTAATGAGTAATTCATAACACGCATTATCAAGTTCAAAATAATACAAATATTCTAAATTATAAAAATAATAACTTCCTTTGAACCAATAGCATACCTCTTATAATTTCCAAAAATAATGGCCTCCTTTGAAACAACAATAGATTCCTTCTAGTTCACATTATTAGATTCCTCAAAATCAGTGGTAACTCCCCTTATTTTCACATTAATTTCATGTTTATCAACAACAAACTCATCCAAACCAATAGTGCCTTGGAAATCCCCTTCCTTATTCAAACTAATATCATGTTCCTTATCAACCATATAATTTAGTTTATAGGATGAATACCCCTAAGAGAACTACATAAAGGGACCCATCCCAACTTATATCAATTTCAACCAAGACCATCTATCCCTAAATGCCTAGCAAATCAGACTCCTTCAATCACAAAACACTCCCAATATCTAAGAATAGGATGAGATAAAATAAGTTATTTTAGGGATTAGAGTAGGTAATCAAGGAAAGAAGTATAAATTTGATGACATATACCCTTACCCATTTGACAAAATTTTCTTCAAGTACCTTTCCCACATCACTTTTAACTACCTAAATTTGATAAATATAAAGGTAAAGGTGATCCAATGGAGCATCTATAAGCATTCTTTATTGCATGTCAGGAAGTAGATTTTTGTAGTATCTACTTTATTCACTTGTTTCCTTGTAGTCTAAGTGGGTAATCCTTGGAGTGGTTCCTCCATTTTCCAAAAGGATAAGTCACTGCTTTTGAGGACCTATCAAAAAACATTGTTGAACATTTCTTATACAACATAGAACATGAATTAACCATGGTTGATGTGTGTAATTCTAAACAACATGATAGAGTGAGCTTATATACATTATTATAAAGATAGAGGGCCCTAACTACTTGTTTCCTGCACAATCTACTAGATAAGTATCTAGCTAGTATTTTTACATATAATCTCAATGTCAAAGTAGCCTATAATTTAAAACTCCATTGTGCCAATACATTTGAGTAAATCATAGACAAAGGGGTGAAAATTGAAAATTAACTTTTTGAAAAAGTTTTAATCAAAATATACTCTCATAATCAAACACAATCTCAACCTCAAATGCAAGCACAAACTCAAGCAATCCCTTCTGAAAAAACCAAGGCCTTTAATAAAAATAAGAACATGGTTGGTAATGGAGTCATAGAAATGAGGTATGTATAAACACTACAAGCATTTTCTTCCCAAGACAGTCCACCTAATCAACCAATCACATTGTATATGGGACCCCAACATAGGGTTATGTATCATACTAGAGTTTTCAATGACCTCAGTGAGCCCATTGAAGTAGTGTTTCAAAAGTTGGTTATAGCTAATATGATTATTTGGTCAATTCTAAATCCTTTTTCAGATGGCCAACTAAAGCTTGCATGGTATAGATAAAATGAGTATTATGATTATCATCACATCAAAGTCCATGTAATCTATAGATGCGTATAATTCAGGCATTTCATCTAGGATTTACTTGAAAATGGAGAACTTCAATTAGAGAAGAGTGCTTCTAATGCCAATCAAAACATGGGAATCTAAAAATATCCCTCCCAAAACACAATAATCAAAAACATAAGAATGATTAAAACCAAGCTCAAGTCCAGATCTGGAGCCAACCTAATTATAATCAAGATCATAATTCCCAGGCCAACCAAATTAGCTATCGTAATGTCCCATATGATTATAACAATGTTATGGGTCGTGTTACCAAAAATCATGTTATTATTATTAATGTCACTCATCATCCACCATATAACACTCATTATAGTGTTATCCCTTCTATTTTATGACCTCCACCTTCTTTTTATAGTATTTCCCCACTGATTCAAAATAGTGCATTTGTGCATCAACCTCCACAGATTACTATTCCTAGTCTTTCATTTATTTCTTCTAATTCAGGTAACTCCATCCAAAATTTAAATTATGTGGTTAAAATTATATTTCTATCAGTTACTCTTCAATTACATTCACCATATTCCAATACTAATCCTATTTAAGGATATGCACCTTCTAAACCCAAACCATATCCCACTTTCATTAAGAATCAATACGATATTAGTGAATACTTAAACAAGAGACCTACACATATTTCCATCATAGATCTATTATTTACCTCAAATGTTCACAAGATAATATTAAATATTCTTCTCCAATAGTCCAAAGTACCAAATGACATTGATCCTACCTAATTCCAAGCGCTTATGGGGCATTTAACCCCAGGGTAGTAGCTAACATTCGATCAAAGTGATATGCCATCCCTTGGTCCTTTACACAATAACCCCCTATACATTAAAGCCATCATTTCCCACCATAAATTTAAGTAAGTTCTCATGGATAATGGTTCAGGACTAAATATTGCTTCTTTAAAATTTATCTAACACTTGGGATATATAATAGTAGATATGCAACCAGACACTATCATTATCAAAGCTTACGACAATGCAGAGAGAGTCATCAGGTACCATTTATCTACTATCATTATTGGTCCTATCATCCATGATAACATTTTCCATGTAATTTTTATTTAACTTCCATATAACTTCTTGGTCGCCCTTGGATCCAAAAATTACATGTATTCCCTTCCATGCTACACCAAGGTATCAAATTCTCTCATTTTGTAATAGAGGTCACTATTTTTGGCAATTTACAGTCATACCAATATTGTAAAATACTAGTAGCCAAGAATGGGAATTATAACTATTTTAATATCATCAAGTTTGTAAACAAAAAGGATAAATTAGTTTTTCACTCTCCTAAATCCAGTTACATTGTCCCCAGTGACATAGCATCCACTTCTTCCAATCCACATCCCCAAGTTTCCTCTCATTTTACTATCAAATATGAAGGCATTGCCACCTATAATATCCATGGTGCTTTCTACATTGGTAAGATTCCCAACTCTCCCAAATTCCATGGTAGACCCAAAACTACCAAAACCCCTTACAGGCCCATCATGGTATGGCAAAAGAAGGGTAATTATTGTTAGAAAGGACCACTCATATTTTTCAAAGATACCTCACCAAATCAATACCAACCCACTAATTCTTAAGGGTCTTGGCTATATGGTGACAATTTTTTGACTTGATTTCATAATGCCAAATACCCCATTTTGAATAGAATCATGGACAGTCAAGATTGTAAAGGTAAAGGCCTAGGGGAAAAGAACAAAGCATTCTTAAACTTGTACCTTCAACAAAACATGAAGGAAATTGAGATCTTGAATACACACCACCCAGGGGTGATCCCTCAAATACTTTAATGTTTGATGAAGATATTCTTGATGATGACACAATGTCCTATTATAGTATTTATAATGATTCTATCAACACCAACCTATTTTATGCCAATGTTATTATTGTTGTCACAACCCACATTCCCCTTTCCCTTCATCATTGTGACCTAATCGATTGGGACCAGTAAGAATCTATTATACCATTTGATGATTTCCAAAATAAAGAGTTTTTTTAGGAGTTCATGGGTCTTAGAGATGGTTTGATAGTTAGTGATCACAAAAAGGGTTTTAACTTCACATTATAAATTTCTACTTACTTTGGAGAGCAGACATACTTCCTTAGTCACAAAGAACATAAAGAGTTAATATTCACTGGTGAAAACCTCTTTGAGGCACCTTTGGATGAGGGAAATAGTAAATAAAAAGATAAGCCTATCGGTGAAACCTTATTTCAGGTGCCATTGGATATGTAAGTTTTCTTGCCTCCTCAAGAATCTTAGAGTCTCATAATTCAACACATTACATTTGGGTTTGATATCAATTTAGAAGAACAAAGAGTATTTGAGAAAATATTTTAGGACTTTTTAAAAAAATTGTTAATTAGCCACTACTAGACATGGGTGATTATAATTATTATTACATGGGTGAGCCTTATGGATCACAATAAATGATAGAAGATCATTTTCCTTCATTACAAACCATTTTTAAAAGATATTTCCACACTCCTTATGGAAGACACCACAAAATTAAATGTTCGCACATCTAATGACTTGAAAATGATAAAATTAGGCACGTCTCTCACTACTAAATAATGTGAATTCATTATTCTTATCTTAAAATACTTCATTTAAATCTTTATCTAGACCTATGTGGATGTGTCATTGTTAGATTTGTATCTTGTTGCACATCATCTTATTGTTCACCCAGAGGCTAATCCAGTTAAACAAAAGTTGTAGA
The DNA here is from genome assembly GCA_037957365.1 of Torreya grandis. Taxonomy (NCBI): domain Eukaryota; kingdom Viridiplantae; phylum Streptophyta; class Pinopsida; order Cupressales; family Taxaceae; genus Torreya; species Torreya grandis. The sequence goes on along the minus strand of JARHVA010000888.1, from coordinate 1,426,786 downwards.
AGATGCATCCATGAATTGTTATCTTAGTCAAGATAGAATTAGAAAAATTATTGTGAATAGGTTTTATTAGACCACTTATTATTTATAATGGATCTTAAATATTGTTTTAGTAATCAAGAAACCACAATGGATTCACTTGTGTACTAATTTCAGGGATATCAACAAATATTTCCTTAAGGATGGTTTTCCCTTACCAAACATGGACATGATATTCAATTCAACTATAGGGTATGATATGTTTTCCCCCATGGATGGTTTCTTAGGATAGAACTAGATAAAAATTGCACTTGAAGACCAACACAAAATAATATTCACTGCTCTATGGGGGACATTTTGTTATCAATTCATTCCATTTAGATTAAATAATACCAATACAACCTAAAAATGTGCCATGACTATCATATTCCATGACATGATGCATGATATTTTTTAAGATTATGTGAATGACAATCTAGGAAATTCAAAGACGTGTAGGACATCTTAATGTTTTATGAAGAATCTTTGAGAGACTTTGTCAATACAAGGTACACCTTAATCCTAAAAAGTGTTTATTTGGCATCAATTCTATAAAATCAATAGGATTCATTGTATCTCATAGAGGAATTGAATTTGATCATGCAAAGGTTAAGGACATCATGAAAATGTTGCATCCTTCCATTGTAAAATAGATTCATAGTTTGCAAGGCAAGATCCAATATATTCATTGGTTTATCTCACAACTTGTAGATTGGTGTCATCCTTTTACTTACCGTTTAAAGAAAGGTATCACATTCCAAGGGAACATAGATTGTCATTAGAAATTTGAAGAATTGACAACCTATCTAGAAAACCCATTAGTGTTTACTTCACCCATGCCAAGGAAGTCATTGCTTCTTTATATCTCAGTAACTGAACATGCATTGGGGGCAATTTTGGCACAACATGATGAACAAAGAAAAGAGCAAGTGGTTTACTGTTTGACTTTAACACTTGTTTCTAATGAACACAACTATTTAGCTATTAAAAAGACTTACTTATCAAAGGTGCCTACTTCCCAAAATTTATGACCCTACATGTTAAATAACAAGACCATTGTTATAGCCAACATTGATCCATTCAAGTATCTCTTATCTAAAACATATATAACTAATTGCATGGCTAAGTGGATAATGTTATTAAGTGAATTTGATAATTAATATCAGAACCAGAAATTTATCAAGTGTAAATTCATTGTAGATCAACTTGTTGATGCCCCTTTGTTATATATCAAACTACTCACTTTTGATTTCCTAGATGAGTCCCTTTTGACTCTATATGTAGTGCATATTGAATCCACATAGTGGAAACTATACTTTGATGGCTCATTCACATATCATGGATATGGATCTGGTATCTTATTTATTACACCATGGAGGGGTCTCATTCCCAAGGCCTTCTATATTAGTTTTCATTTTACTAACAACATGGTAGAATATGAGACACTCATTGCAAGGATATACCTTGTTATGTAGTGGAACATTGAGAAGTTGATGGTATATAGGGATTCCCAATTGATCATTAATCATGATATAAACCAATATCAAACTAAAGATGATAATTTAGTGCCTTATAAAGGCATGGTATAAAACCTCAAACAACATTTTAAATCTCTTGATTTGAGCAGATACCAATAGTCAATAATAGGTCCACTGATGCGATGGAAACAATTGGATCCATGATAGTAGTCATTAAAAATGTCAATGAATACCCAGTTTCTTATCAAGAAGCTTCTTTAACCAGCTCATGTTCTTCCAGATTTTGAGATGGTATGTAATATTTTGTCCTAATTCCCCCTGGTACCAAGACCTATACACCTATCTCCATGACTAACTTCTCCCTATTGGCTTGTCATGAAACCAACACAAGTCTTTAATCTACAATGCCTCTTATTATACCTTACTTGGAGCCATCATTTATCATATAGGCTATTATGGAATGTTGTTTCATTTTTTAACATCATGAGAATATGAATTAGTGCTTAAATACATATATGAAGGGATTTCTGTGGCCCACACTAGCGGCATGGTCCTTGTTAAGAAAATCCTTTGAAATGGGTACTATTGACCAACTATGGAGTTAGATTCCTAAAAATATGTCAATAAATGCCTTGCCTTTCAATCTCATGGTGACTTTATTCATGCTTATTCACAAGAGCTTCAGTTGATCACAACTCCTTGTTTGTTTGTAATTTGGGGACTTGGCCTTATAGGAAAGATAAATCCAACTTATTCTAATGGATACAAGCATATATTAACTGCTACTAATTATTTTACTAAGTGGTTAGAGTTAATTCCTCTCACTTACATAATAGGTAAGCATATTTCTAAGTTTATCCTTAATCACCTCATCTAACACTATGGCATTCCCTCCACTATTATATTAGATAATGGTGGATCCTTCAAAATCAAATATGTAAAAGCCCTTTGTGCCCACTTCCATATAAATCATAAATGGTCTACACCCTATTTCCCCCAAGGTAATGACCAAGATGAGGTGTCTAATAAAACCATTGTTAAAATCCTTAAGATAATTGTTAAAAATGTTGGCTGTGATTAGCACTTGTAATTATTCTTAACCTTGTGGGCTTACCGTACTATTATCCACACACCTATAGGTGTCACACCATATTCCTTAGTCCTTGGATCTAAATTTATCTTCCTTATATAGATCAAGTTACCTTCACAATGAATCTCATTGCATAATATAATTGATTAGGATTATAGAGTCGCCAGACTACAAGAGTTATAACTCTTAGATGAGAAATGGATAGATGCATTAAACCATTTGAAAGCCTATCATAATTAGTTATGTCATAGTTAAAACAATCATATTATTCCTATAGAGTTTGAATTTGGTGATTTAGTGCTAAAATAAAATTATAAAAACACCAATGTAATGCAGAATGTAAAAAAAGGCAACTTTAGAGATAATTAGCTAGGTCCATACATTATCATGACAAATTATGGTTTTGAGGCATATAGGTTGGCCATGCCATATGGGAAATAACTATAATATCCATGAATATTATGCATCTAAAGCATTTTTATGCTTGATATGATTGAACATTATCTATGAGATCCCTTGTGGGCACCCTCACCATCCCATTCATATATTTTCCCTTTTATTTCTTACTTTTCCCATTCTTGTCCTTTTTTCCATTTCCTACTACCATTTTGATCTTGATTATGACCAATAAATACTATATTTATAGATAATTTTAGGTTGATTAGCATCAACATATCTTTATAGATAAGGGTATCAGGGTACTTCAGTATGGTTTTCCTACTTGGCAGTACCTTAAAATGACTTTTATCTGCTTCTTAAAATTATCTCCCCCATTGAATGACTTCTTACTCCTATTTTATATTTCATGGTATTCCCTTTATCTTAGGTTTTATTGTTGGTTCATGGCAGTATTATTGCGATTGGTTTAGCTATTGTTTGAGACCCTACGTAAGGTTGTTTTTCCTTTACTAGATGGTTCCTTATACATTTTTTGAGTATTCCCTTGCATTCCTTAATCCAAAAAACCCAAAAACATTTAAAATTTTCTCAAAAATCCTAAAAATCAAAACATTCTAAAAAAGTCACTATATATCCTCCAAAGATACTAAGCCACAAAATCTTTATACAATTTATCATCTTATCCACTAGTGGAGTTTCCCCTTGGTACTATTTGGGGTTGCACTATTCAGAGTATGGCATGGATAACCCTCCTATCATATCCCTTCCTATTCATATTTTCTTCATTACACTATCATTTATTTGTATAACTACATCGGCCTAAGGTCCACATAAACTATGTAGGCACCACTTGGATACATGGAGTATCTCTGAGTAGCTCGGCCATCATTATCATTGTTATCATTAATCTTTCACCATTTTAGGACTGAGAAATTTAGGAGTATCACATGAGTGAACACTCATCTTTTATTCTTCTATTTTTATTATTTTCAACTTCCTTTCATAACATTGTCTTATGCTCTCATAATTTTATGATTAACATTGTCTTACACTATTATCATTTTGTGAGTAACATTGTCTTATGCTTTCATCATTTTATGAGCAAAATTGTCTTAGGCTCTCACCATTTTAAGAGAAACATTATCCTATGTTCTCACCATTTTTTTATTTAAAACATTGTGCATCTCATAATCCTCTATTGAGTTGAAATGCCAAAATCCCAAAAACTTTTCAAAAATCTTAAAAATTGTAAAGGCTCACAATCTCCATGAGAGATATAAAGCCACAAAATCCTAAACATTTTTAAGGCCTAAAATCTCCATAAGATATATTAAGCCACAAAATTAAAAAACATTTGTCTTATCCTAAATCCAATAATTATCCTTACTTTATCATTGAACCACTCATTTTGGCAACTATTGGGATGTGTCCTTCCCAAATCAACCTTGTTGGGGTAGATTCATTATTGGTTTAAATCATTTCAACCATCTTGGGATGTGTCTCTTCCTTTGCATGTATCCTTTCTTGGGGGCACCATTTAATTATCATTATTCATGTTCCTTTCTCCAATCACCCTCTTTTGCACATTGTGACATCCAATAGGCCATCAAATTCAACCAAATGAAAAGTGAAATTATTAATTTGAAATTTGGATCCATTTCAGGAGTACTCAAAAATGATCTGAACCCCTTAGTCATATGGTGTGTTCACATTGGGGGGCTTAAATCTTGATTCCTACTAGTGGGGGCTTAACCATAACACCCAACTAATTTTATATCAACCCATACATTTTCAATTTTTTGTTGGGTGTCTCCAATAAACCCAAACATTTTCAAATTTTATGTTGGGTGGATTATTTTTATGCTAGCTCATATTTTTAAAAGGCCATAACTTTTGAGTGGATGCTCCTTTTTTAGTGTTGTCTTTTTTAAAAGTGCCTACTTTTTCATGCTCTACACATTGGTGACCTTTTTGGGCCTTTTAAAACTACCTATTTTTCATGTATTGCACTTTTTCCATGTATTATCAATAAATATTAACGTCCCTATAGTTATTTCATACTTACATGCATAATTCTCAAGACACATTCTCAATTGTGCTCGATGTCTATATAAGTGTGCTTGTATTTACAAATTTAAGAGAGGTCACTATTGAATTTTTTAAGTGGGTATTATGTGGTGCTATGTATTTTTTTACCTCTTTTACACATTCTCATTTTTTGCATTGTGTTGATTCTTACACTGATGACTCATTTGGATGCATTCTCAGTTGTGCCTAAAATCCTCTTAATGAGCGTGCATTATTCTTGTAACTAAGGGTTATTGTAATTTTTTTTTTTAGTTTTGTGCTTCTTTGGTGTTTTCTCTCAGTCATGTCAAATTCATTTGAGAGATACCTAAGGAGGAAAGTTGATTCTACACTATTTGTTCTTATTAGAAAGACCAACTATATTTCTTGGTGTGTTTATATAGAACACTTATTCATAAAAAAAGGAAAGAATCATATTCCATTCCTATATGTATAGATTCCAACTCCCACTAATTATTTCAAGTACATTAAGTTGTCTAACACTTGTGATAAGGTTTGTGGTACCTTTCTGCTACACATTTCATGGGATCTACATCACCATGTACAACTCACCATATGCCCAAACACTATTTGGAACATCCTTCAGTCTCTTTTTAGAGATCCTACTAAGATTTATATCACTCTTACTCCTCCTCTTCCTATTATCTCTTTGGAGGTTGTTTTACTCTCTCATCCTATACCTATTTCCTGTGACAACACATCCATGGTGGATAGTGATCTTCCTTTTATCGAGCCACCACTATAGGATGAGACTTTACCTAACCTTAGTTATCCCATTACATATTCTATTTTTGTTCTTGTGCATGATATTGTTCTTCTAGAACCATCACATATTGGTATTTCAAAGGACTCTGATATTTTTAATGAGATTACACCTTGTGAGAGCATCAATGAATCTTCTCTTCCTATGGACATTTAGTCTATAAATCTATATGCTTCATCTATAGTCTCTTCTTTATATTTGAAGGTTTTTGATTCATGCTCTTTACTTCACATGGACACTCCTTCATTTAATGATCCATGCCATTCTTATTCATTGGACTCACATGTACTTGATGAATCTTCTGAACCTAAACACATCTCTAAGATTGATGACCCTTCTTCTAGCATAGATGACTACTATAATGATGGGGACACACCTCTACCATCTGCTTTCACATTATAGATATTGAGGGGTTAGTTCCTACCTATGGTCCACTTTTGACATTACAAGTTGCAAGTCTATTGATCTAGGACTCATTAGATATTGAGCAGTCTATTCTATAAGTACAGGGAATTCTACATCCATTTTATCTTTTACTTTCATTGCACCATCATTGCATAGAGAAATTATTCTATCTATTATACATGAGGAGTAAAATTCCTTTTATAGTAATCACACCTTGGTTGGAGATTAATCAGACACTTGGTGGATGCATTCACTATTCAAAGGTGATCCACTCTTCATTGTACCTACTTCTAACATGTTCACTTCAATGGAATTACATTGAGTTCTTGTGTTTGATCTTACTAGACCTATGCCACACTTTTATTTTAGACCTAATCATAGATATTTATATTATTTCCTCCTTCATATTCCACTATGGAATGGGTAGAATTTTAGTACACCATTCATGTTTTCATTTGGCAAAGGGAAGAAACATTGTTCGATGCATATGGAGCTTCTTTAGTCTCTAGGTATAAGATCTCATCAGTGAAATTCATCATTATACAAGATATACTATAGATAGATTCAACATATTCTATGGGGACTTATTGGTTCTTCTCTTTATGTGTTATGTTGCTCTTCCTTGTGGATGCATTTTTAGTTGTTCTCGATATCCTTAGAGCATGCACTATCTCTTTTTCTCTCTTTTAAGAAAAGAGTTTTATTCTACAGATTTTATCCTATTTCCACCTTATGGAAGTTTCATTGTGTTTGGGTACCTCATCAAGCCTCATTCTTGGGACCCAATTCTTCTACCCATCTAATCTACACTTCATGGGGTGTTAGTGTAGGATTTTTCCTGCTTTCAATTTTACTTACATGATTGTTAGTAAGCTTGCTTATGGTTATTAAGGTCATTAGGAGAAATATACTTAATGTGTTTTCTAATAGAGAATTGAGTTGTTACCTTTTTCATGACCTAATCTCTCACTATATAATATACCTCCTTTGTAATTTTTGGCTAATGAACTAATATGAAACTCACTTTTACTTTTCTCACTTACTCCTAGAGTTTTTATGTAATATGTGACATTCAGAGACATTGAAATGATATGACACTTCCTGCACACCCAATTACCTATGAACCACCTTAGATTTCTATGCACATGAACCACAAGCTAATAATCACCATAAATATTGAGCATTTTAATACCCAAGGCTAAGGTGGTTTGGAGACCTATGATTAAATCCTTATATTCTATCATATTATTAGTGCAATCAAAATTGGGTTTAAAGGATAGAGGGATAGGTATTCCCATAAGAGGAATTAAGATAATTTAGGTCCCCCACCATGTTCACATTTGGATCCATAAAAGAAGAGAGTCATTTGATATTATGGATCTAGTTGAGACATGGAGGCTATATAATCATTTGGAAATTTGTAGTTAATAGGTTGACTATCAGAAAGGGGTGCCTCAACAAGCTAATCAGTAATAATTTGATTTGTAACTAACTTTTGATGGATAAACTCCAAATCAAATTCTACCAAAATAGTAATCCACTTATCCATTTGCTAATTTTGATAATGTTTGGAGTGCATGAATTTTAGGGGATTAGTGTTTGTAACAACGTAAGTTTTATGATTGAGGAGATAATGGTGTAGCTTAGTAGCAATGAAAACAAGAGAGGCATAATGTTTTAGTATGAGAATGTCATGTCTCATATTCAACAAGCATACGATTGATGTAGCACACAGCCTACTCTTTGTGTTGTTCATCATAATGGGCCAACATAGATCTAAGGGCCTGTTTAGTAGTAGAGATGTACATGAAGAACAATTGTCCTTCTTTTGGAGGTGTGAGAACTAGTGGCAAGAGAAGGTACCTCTTAAGAGCTTCAAAAGCCTCCTAATAATTAGAATCCCACTTAAAATGGATGTCCTTTCTTAAAAGGTGATGGAAAGATTGACAATGATCAAATAATTTAGAGATAAAATGATGAATAGATTGTAATTTACCTTGCAAACTATAAAAATTATTTGAGATTGGATGGGGGTAGCATTTCTAAGATGGCTTTGATTTTATAAGGGTCAACTTTTATCCCATGGATGGAGATAATAAATCCTAAGAGTTTACCTATCAATACTCCAAAAATACATTTCTTGGAATTTAGACAGACGTAAAATTGGATTAGGCAGTCAAAAATAGCCTTTATAATGGAAAGGTGATCTTTTCATAATTTTGATTTACTAAAGAGGTCACTACACAATCTTATGGATAATATCATGAAAAATATAGGCCGTGGCTCTCTGATAGGTGACTCCTACGTTCTTTAGGCCAAAAGGCATAACACAAAGAGTTTACCTATCAATACTCCAAAAATACATTTCTTGGAATTTAGACAAACATAAAATTGGATTAGGTAGTTGAAAATAACCTTTAGAATGGAAAGGTTATCTTTTCATAACTTTGATTTACTAAGGAGGTCATCTATGCAATCTTGTGGATAATATCATGATAAATGCAAGTCATGGCTCTCTGATAGGTGGCTCTTACATTGTTTAGGCCAAAAGGCATAACATGATAGCATAAAGTCCCCCAAGGAGTAATAAATGAGGTTTTGTGTTGGTCTTCTGGTGCAATAAGGATCTGATTATATCCAAAAAATCCATCCATTAATGACAACATTTCATGGCTAGTGGTTAAATCAACTAACTAACCAATATTAGGGAGAGGGCAGTCATCCTTTGGACAAGTGAGATTGAGATCTTAAAAGTCAGTACAAAGGCAGAGTCCCCTATAGGCTTCATTATAGGGATGATGTTAGATACCCATTGGGGTAATCAATAGGTTGGATGAAATTAATGGATAGGAAGTGTTGTAGCTCCTCTTTGACTAATATTGTAATGAAAGGATGCATTTTTGAAACCTTTTGCTTGATAAGCTTAGCATTAGAAAATGTAATGATATTATGGATGATGATGGTAGGATTAATACCAGTCATATCACTATAAGACCAAGTGAATGCTTCACTGTGATCATCTAGAAACATAGTGAAAACCTAATATTCTTGAATATCTAAGGATTTAATAATTTTAATAATACATGGAGTCTCTGGGGGCCCTATGTTAAAGTTAATGGTGGCCTTATTCAAAAGACTAGAGGTTTTTGATGGGAGGGTTTTATGTAGATGAGAGTTCTTAGTGCCAAATTGAGTTATGATGGACTCATCATCCTGATACTAAATAATAGGGATGGTTGGAGAATCATGCCCTATCATGTTAGGGTAGGATAGAGGAATGATGCAAACCTTGTCATTAAATTGATAGATAATAGGTTTTATAGATACGGCATTAACTAAAAGAAAAAGTTAGGCAAAATGGATATGACACTATCAGTTGAGGAAGGGATGTCAGATGGTGAGGATGATGTATCCTCTTTAAGGATGGGGAGAAGAGTAAACCTTGAGGAGGATTTTGGCTTTTTGTTGAAGCTAATGTCATTCTTTTCATGGGGTTTTCCAAACTCCCACAATATAACCTCGTGTGGTCCCTATTCATAATGTCCCATACCAAAACATTTCCAAGCACATCATTATAGGTATGTTTCTATGAAATGGGGTTTATCAAGAAATGAAAATTTGGATGTGAATGGTTTAGACTGAGTTTCTTTAGAAGGGCCCATAGACAACTATCAATTCCCCCATAAATTAGATGGGTACAAAGAAACAGTGGACCAAAGGGAATAGTTTCCCTTAGATTTAAACAATAAGCTGGTTATTTATCGAGGCATCCATATTCTTTCAATGTACAGAGGGTATTAAGAATCAGTAATTGGTACTCTCTAATTGAAAGCTATTGGAGGGCAGAATCAATGGTTTCCTTACCTAGTCTAAAAGCAAGGATGATTGTGCTAGTGGATGTTTCATTATATGGAGATGGGTTATCACTTTGTAATGGAATTAGGACTTCATTGGGTCAAAAGGTAAGGTTGTACGTTTTAAAGAGATGGGGGTTAGTCAGGACGTTATGGGTTTTGCCCTCTTGTTCAAATTTAATGTATTGATTTAATGTTGAGGGGATGCAAGAGATGGTGCATATCCAGGGATGTCCTAAGAGAATATTATAATGAAATTCTCTTTCAATGACATAGAATAATCTAGGGAAAACCTGATCACCTACCTAAATGTGAAGTACTACCATGCCTAATGTAGGGGCAATAGTATCATTAAAGGCTCATAGAATGATAAGTGATTGGGCTACCATTATCTCAAGTAGTTGTAGTTTTTTAAAATCATGGGAAGAGATAATGTTTATACTAGCACCATTATCTATCATGACTCTTTTAATCTAAGTTTGATCTATTTGGGCAGTGATAAATAGAATAGAATCATGTTTGTTTAACTATAAGGGTGGTATCTCTGAATCATGAAATTTTATAGACAAGGGTTTCTAAAGTGATGCAATAAAGGCAAAAAATGGTTGGGGCGCATTTCTTTGTATTTTTGTAGCTTTTAAGGCTTTTATCATGGCTTCATAGTGTTATGGAGAGTTCTAGACAAGTTTGTATAAGGACATCTTGACCGGCAGTTGGTGCAGTTAGTTTAGGATAGATATTTATATAAGCTCTAGAGAATTATTATTTTGTGCCTTTCCTAAAATGGAGACCTTAGGTTTAGAGGTAGGTGTTGTTAGATTATTTGCAATAGATGTTAATGCTTTAATGATAGTTACTTTAGCTTTCTCATGATTGTGGGTCTTATGGCCCTATGATTGGGATCATGTGGCTATATGAAATGCATCTATTTGGAATAGAGGGGGATTCACCATGTTTTCAAATTCATCCTCATCTAGGCAAAGAGAGTGGTGTTGAACCTAATCATTGATTTTATCTTCCTTTATAGCTTACTCTAACATGTTATTTCATGTGGTAGATGGAACTATAGGGGAATGGGCATGATCTGATTGTTCTGTTAAGATATCATCTTCATCTAACATATTTTGAACTATGACATTTAATGTGTTGCATATTTGTGTGTCATGCCTTGCTATTAGATGGTATGCACATGACCTATTTTATCTATACCATGACAATTTTTTAATATGCAGGTTGACAGGCTTTATAGGTGGTAACCTAATTATGGAGGTATGGATAAGCTAATCAAGGATCTTAGAATAAGATCCTTTCAATAGGTCCTGACTTAGATTTTCCATCCTTCAAGGCACTAGTGGAGGAGATATATGTGACCTTGAACCTTGGGCTCTTGAGTTAGCTGCTTGGATAGTCCTTACTATAGGGACTTTATGTTGATGGTAAGTATTTACCCTTAAACTGGGTGGGTAATATGGGTTTAATGGATTATGGATTGACATGACCATAGTGGGGATATTTTTTTGTGATGGGACTTGTGGTTTAGTGGTAGATTCTATAATAGGATATTTTAGTTTAGCTAAAGGATGGGTCCCTAGTATAAACACTCTTGTCCTAATAGGAGCCAATGGTGTTTTTCCTTTTTGTATCTATTTAGGGGTTACAAATATGTCCTCTTTAGGTAATTCAATCCTAATAGGAGGATGTTATAGATATTTTCTCATTAGGGCTCCTAGATTTTGGTTTTAAGTATCTACAATTTTCCCCTTGTTCTCTCTATGATTTGGTGTCTCCCTAGCAATGAGGGGAATTGATCTAGAGATAGTTTTAAGTAACACAATAGTTTCTTCAGGGAGTAATAAGCTAGTGGGAACATGTATACTAGATGCGTGTATTTAAATAGTGTGAGGAATGGAATTTTTTATAATGTTAACACAAACCTTTTCTTCAATAAGGTTTTCCTTTTTTGGTTCTTAAGTGTTTTTAGATATGGATTCCTCCAATGGGTCCTAAACAATGAAATCTGACAAATTAGAGGAAGTTTTTGGGATGTTTTCACTTGGTTTAAATGGTTCAAAAGTATCTCCTATGAGGAGATCAGGGATAGGGGCATCAACAACTTCTTTGGGTAAAAGATGGTCATGGATGGTGTTGATTAAGTGAGCCTTGTGTTTCGATGTGAATCCTGATTTAGCTCATATGAAATTATATGTAGAGGCATGATTTGGGAAAGGTTGCTTGAATATATCTATAGATTGGTTTGTAGGGGCATCAAGATTATCTAATTACAATTCTCCCTGATTTATACAATTTTTTACTAAGATTTTGAAATAATGGCATCTACTGACATCATGGCCTATCATACGGTGAAAATTATAGAAGTCAATTTCCCTAAACCAACTAGGATTAGGACAAGACTCATTGAGAGGTCCAATGGGAGAGAGTTTGATGAGAGAAGCCTTTAAGAGTTTATCTAAAATAAATGCATAGGATTTTCTTAGAGGGGTATATTATCTCAGGGGAAGCATGTTTATGGCTTCTAAGATTGTGCCTATGAAGTGGATGGCTTGGATTGATTTTTGGCTTAACGCAGTCCTGACTTCATAACCACAACGTTGTTAGCCCCTTTGGCTTTATTGTTTTTATTACTAGTAGTCCCTTTGGAGGGTTCAAATTTAAATTTCTTATTTTTAAATTTGACCTTCTCCTCTTCAAGGGATATAATTTCAAGATTATGATCCATTAAAGAGGCCTCATATAAGGTTTTAAAAGACTATACCCATAGTGTTGATGAGATGTGTTTGGCACAAGCTCTCATAAATAATTTGATTAACTTGGGCTGTGGTAGAGAGAAATTGAGGTAGTTGATTAAACTTCTCCATCTAGATATAAATTCAACAACAAACTCATCACTAAATTATCATATGGCATAAAGGTCCATAATGGTGACTTTTCTTGCTATATTGATGGAAAAGTATTCTAGGAAAATTTGGGCTAGCTACCCAAATGAAAAGAGGGAATGTTGGGGGATCGATCTGTATCAATCTAGGGTAGGTAAAACTAGCGACATAGGAAATATCCTAATAAGGAGTGCATCATCATGTGCTATGAGGTAACAAACATGCTTAAATACTTGTAGATGTTGTTATGGTTCCTCCTTAGTCTAGAACTTGGTAAACTTTGGGAGTTCCCATTATGGATGGTAAGGTCTGATAAGAACTATCGAGTTGATGGGGTCATTACAAATATGTTCATAGGTGAGCATGTTCTTCTACCTAGAGTCATAAGCTTTCAAGTTAGCCATCCTATTCATAAGGATGCTTATGAGATCAGGTTGGATGTTATGTTGAGGGTTTCCTTCTAAAACATTCTACTACAGTGGTTGGTATATAGATAATGGCATGGACAAAGCCTAAGATAAGGGATAACTAACCAAGGTGGTTATAATAGGTTGAGAAGCCACCATATATAATGGAGCTTGAAAAGGGATGTACATAAACTTTATATCTCATATAGGCATTATATACTAGGTGGTCAAGGGTACATACTATTGAGGTCATTGACTCATAGGAGCCTATTGTAATGGTTGTATTTGGGTACTTAAGGGAATACTAGTTTGAATTGGTGGAAGCATCATTAGGATTGATATGACTAAGTTTTGGAGTGAGGTAGTAATTGGTTGGGTAGTTGTAGGTTGAGTAGTGGTAACATTCTAAGTTTGAGTGGTGGTTAGCGATAGAGCACTAGACATCACTAGAGGTGGGTTGCCTAAGGGTTGTGTCGTAGTAGTATCAAAACCAATAAGAGAGGGATTATTATGGGAATTTACCATAGTAGTGGTAAATCCTTCACCCTCCTCAAAGGGCATACCATATGGATGTTGAGAGAAATATGTATGGGGAGATACTAGGATACATATGGATCTATAGGTGATATAACGGTTAAGAGCTATGGGATTGTTATCTCGTATGGTGGCAAACTTGAGATCTTCTTGGGTGTAGTACTAAAGTATGCCTTCCCCTATGGACTTGGGAGAAGTAAGGGGATAGGATAATTCTCCATAGATGAAGACACATATGGGGGTTTGGTTTTTTCTATGACTATTATCTTATCAAAACCATGCAGTGATAAAAAATAAGAAATAGAAATCATGCAAAAAGATTCTTTTTTATTATCTCATTTTAAGTGAGGATTAAAAGATACACACACTAAAGTCATTCCTAAAAAAATTTTACTTTTTTTTAACTTTAAAGTGTGGAAAAAAGAGAAAAGAAGGATATCGTGGGTCCTAAGAAATGGTGATCTAAGGATAATCATAGGTTATGTTTTGGTGCTCAAGGATTTATATATTAGTACCAATACTTGGCTTGGTGTTGGGGCCTACCTCCTCACTTCACACATTGTAGCATAAGGTTGTCAGGTGCTTAGCTAGAATATACCAATAGACCAGAGTTTATACTCAGCTAGAGAATTGAGTTGGTCCTCCCCTTGATGGTGAAATCCAAGTGGGATCATCAAGATGAAGGTTACCATGAGGTGATGAAATCCTTGTTGATTTCCTTATGTCAAGTGTTTTGATCAGTTTATTGTGAATTTGATTTGGTTTGTGTGTTATAAAAGTGATGACTATAATAAATTTACTACCTATATTATTCTTTATGAGTAAACTAAATAGGCAAAATGGATGTAGATTGTTTAACCTTTAAAAAGGAAAAATGTAATTTTGATTTTCTTTGGATGAATTAAAAAAATATAAGAAAGGGAGCGAGATAAACAAATTTAAAAATTAATTTTAACAAAAAGAGTGAGACCTTAGGGGTCCCATCGGGCATGCCAGAATGTTTAAGTAGTTTTTCATTTTCTTTTAAATTAAAATGTTACTAAAATTTTTTAAAAATATAGGGTTTATGTGGATATCTATGGATCAAAATATGTTGCACACCGCATGAATCTAATGATAGTGAGATCTCATTTTTGGTTGGGAAGGCTAACCTACACACATGTGAATAGTTGACAAAATTAGATTAATAAAAGAGATGGGTGGACTGCCTGATTGAAGATCAGTTCTAAGAAGTGGTACACTTCATTAGATGGATGTCAGTCTACTATTTATGCAATAAGAAAAATAAAATCATAAGAAATTATAATAGATAAATGATGCGATAATAATGATAATTCAAATTTTCTTCCTTGATTAATTTAGTGATGTAAATAAAATATTATTCCCAATAAGAAGAAGTAAAATCTACATCATCTTGAATAATAACTAATGATTCTTCATAAGATTCACAAGAGGATGCATAGTTGATGGCACAGAGGGCTAGTTCAAAGGCTATATCACTCTAATCCATGAATAAAGGCTAAGGGACTATAGGGTGATCAATGATGCTAGTCACATCATGAACTAAACCAAGTAGAGTCATCTACAAAGAGAAGGCCATATTCAAATAATAGTAATCAGTAAAGGGATTACAAATAGAAGCTTATGATAAGGTCTTGGGTCTTATGTATTAAACATAGTAGATCAATGTTGATCCTGATAGGATCAGTACTGATCGACAAAATTGGTGCTGATTTAGAATGAATTAGTGTCGATTCTTTATGGCTGAGTTTAATAAATCAAAAATTAGAAATGAGGCAGATTTGCTAACAAAAATGTATAAATAGATAATGAAGGATGGTAATAATATTTTAATGATTACATGGATACATAAATGACTATTGATTGAAAGATAATGATAAAAATAAAATATTGTACTTGCCTTTGATCAGCTTGTGAGTAGAATGGACTTCTTCCATAGGCACAGGCAACAACTCAGGTTGCATAGAGGATGTGATTGAATGTAATGAAAAATCCAAGAGAGTGCTAATATTAATGTCATCAAAGTCTCCTAGAATTCAAATATCATTTCAAGGCTCTCAATTATCTAGTCCCATCCTAAATACAAAGGCAAGCTACATATTTATGGATCAACACCAATCCAGGGAATCTACACCGATCGTGGAGAATCATTACTGATTCACCCAAAATGGAGCCTTTGTTAAAACCATGGATGAAAATAGATTGGGGATAGGTGGAGTTGTTTGTAACAACTCCATATGGGAGTGAATTTATTATATAGGTAGATTTTTAGGTTATAATTGGTTTTAGGTGGTTGGGAATGGTAAAGGGGTAAAAATAAAGGCTATTTATCGAGATAGTAAATGGTAAATAATATAAACCTTAAGATGGGGTCTATTTAGTAGATTTCAATAAATAGTACCTATGACACCTAATTAATCATCCCTAGGGGTATGAAATTATAGTGTCTACATGGGTATCCCATATAGTTTAATAACTTTAATGTGCTTGTATGCCCAATAGTGCAGTAATATGGTTGAGCCATGCCTCCACCATATCCCTCTCAAGTAAACCTATGTAAATATCTATATAAGTGGGATAACATTATGTGCCCCCAATAATATTTAGTGCCATGTTCCTCTATATTGCACATAATATCAACTGTATGACATAAGATGGCCATACCACCTTTATCCACAATATTAAAAGTAGCTAAAAACCCCCATAAGAACTTATGCAATCATGAAACTACAAAAACAAAAATCTAATATATCAATATAGTATACTCTCCAACACCATACCATCACCCCTATCATGCCCTATGAAATATCAATGGGTATCTACTATAGTAATTTTGGTCTCTATGACTGCTCACACATCAACTTTAGGTAATCGTAAAATACATCAAACATCCTCCAGGGTAATAGTCACCTCCCATGTCAGAAACCAAAATGTACAAGTGTCAGAATCCAAACCTCTCTATAAGCACAATCTTCATATACATATCATAGGGCATCAAATTTAATTATCCAACATCCCCCCCAATCTAGCCCTCTCTATGAGACCATCTCAACATCTAATTAGGGCAATCCCTGCACTATCTCTATAATATGGCCTTTATGGAACTCTTGGGCTCTTAGGTCACTCTACATCTACAAAAATTACATTTAAAACATTAATTATCAGATCATTTATCCATATACAAATAAAAAATCAAAATTAAAAATTAAATTGGATAGATATGTGTAAATTATTTTTTAACACAAATAATGTCGTGATATTCACCCCTTCATGGACAAAATTATGTCTGAATGAATAGGTCCACGATAACTCCAAACATGGATAGTTGTGAATGAACAACAACATGAAATAATTGGAAAAGCATAAAAATACAATATTTAAAAAATTAAAAAACAACAATAATAAGGGGTTTGATACTCACCAATATTGGCTCAGAATCTATCTCTATCATGACCCAAACTCACTCAAACTACATAGGTAAAAGGGGTCTCCTTTGAGGCATTTGTATTATATTACTCAATTTTTTGAATTTTTAACTATTAGGTTAAAACTAAATTAAATAGTATTTTTTAAAAACTATATATTCCTATGTGAATGTATTTTGGATTATTCACAATATTACTATATTTAGCAATAAAAACCCAAACATACAAACAACATCAAAAGAGGGGATAAAGGAACAATCAGACACTTACAATGAGATTTCTTACCATCCTTTTGTTCCTTAGAACTCCTCTCCAAGATTTCCAAGTTGATTTGAGTACAAAAATGATTGTATTGTGTATTGCTTGATTGAGCTTCTTCAATGGCTTCTTGATGGTTTTGACAAAAATATAAAAGTGCTTTGATAATGGTTGATAATGCAAATATAATGAAAGCTTATGGATTTTCAAGTTAGTTGGTTATGGAGGAATATATTGTATGTATAGGCCAAGGGGAAAACTTAATGGCTCTTATTCAAACTTTAGCCATGGGGATCAAGGGTGGAATAATTTCCAAGGAATTAAAAATTCCTTAAAAACCTCTAGAATAGAGGCTTCTAGAGGGGAAGGGCTAAGCTGGAGGGGGTTAAAGAATTAGAGAATTCTAGAATCTCCTTAGGGGCTAACTAGGATTAGTGAGGAATTAGGATAGGGATTAGGTGGGTGATTAAGGACTAGCGGTGTAAGAAAGGCTAGGAATAGGCTAGGTAGATGGGTAGTTGAATAAAAGGGAATTTTAAATTGTCAAGTGGGTTAGATTAGTAGCTAAGTATGTTAGTTAGTGGGATAATGAGGGTAATTAGTTGGTTGTAAGGGTGTAGTAAGGTTCACAGGATGTATGGGATTTTTTTTAGGAATAAGATATTAATTAATTAGCTATAGATTATGATTATGGGTTAAATTAAAGGGTTTTAATAAGATAATTAGAGCGAGTAAATTTAGGTGCATAAATTTTTCCCCTCTTTGAAATGACATTGTGAGTGGACAAAGTGGAAGGAGTAATGGAATTTCAAAGAAAAACCATGTTGTAAATAGAGATGTTGTTAGTAGGTAGGATGTCCCCTCAAAGGAGCATACAGGGAGAAATGAGCTAGATGGTCACTCGAATAGAAGTCCTAGGGGTGGGATAAGACCAAGATAAGGATATGGGGTTGGGATGCCTTGAGTATTGAGGTAGATATGATTGAGATACTCCAAGCATAAATGTTATGGGATAAAGTGGCTTAGTCTCTAAATATGGGTTTTAGACAAGCAACCAATGTCTAAAAAGGAGGTCAATTGATTGATATGATAAGACTTGAATGTCTTGAGATGTAGATTTTATCCAAGAAAGAAAGAGATGAGATAGGCCACAAGTTGATGATAATTGTCATAGCAAGGACACATGCCAGGGAGGGATAGAATCCTATAGAGGAGATCGAATGAGTGATTAGTGATAATAAGCCACTTTATGTGATATGCATAGCTTAATATGATGTAATAATGTCAAGTGATCCATCAAGATTGGATGGGTGTGGGGGTTATATAGTGGTTGAGTTATCCCTAGACACAAGATCATGGCTAGGTGTTGCCTACATAGTCTTAGGAGACCTCAAGTCAATGTGATTCGGACTTAGAATTAGGAATGGATGATGAGGAAATGAAAGGCCATGCCCCAAAAAACTTAGGGATGATAGTTGGTGATCAAATAAGATGATATATTAGGCATATGGGATTTGGGAATGAAAAGATGCAGATAAGATATAATAATGGGTATGTTATTGGTCAAAGGGTGATGGGGGAGGTAAAAAGAGGGGAAAAAGAGGGGGGTCAAATAGGAAAAGGAGAGTTAAAAGGGATCATTTTGAATTTTACCCTTGGTGAGAATAGTGTTATAGAGCTAGAACCATGGACCACATCCCATATGCATCTCATCATGGCGAGAGGGTCAGAGAGTTCTAAAGTCCAGATGATGTAGGACCACTAGTATGCAGTCAACCCCTAGCTTGTTATTTTTATGATTTGTGCATTTATTTTCATGATTTTTTAGGGGGTGTGCCATGGGTATAATATTAAAAATAAGTTAAATGCCCTTAATGGCATTAGTGCACCCATAAATGGCGATATCGTAATCACAATCTATGATATTATAATACCATGATAAGTGACTCATGGTATTGCAATATCACAAGGAGTGATTAGCAATATTGAAATGTCACTTGGGGGAATCATAATTTTGCATAACGATGAGGTTACAATCATAGTTATGTAAAACTGCAAGATGTAATTGGCAATGTAGCCAATATCATGATTGAGGGTCAATTTAGATTAGTGATATTACATTATATAGGGAAAAAGGTTAAGGGATGGGTAAATAGGTTAGGATAGGGACTTAAGGGGAATGATGTGATAATTAGTGAGGATGTGGAATAGATAGGAGACAGATGTCGGGGGAAGTTAGTAATAGATAGGGGTAAGTTAGTAGAGTTAGGGATTTGGCTAGGATTAGAGAGTGAGAGGATAAAGGGGAGAATTAGATGGTGCACAGGAATATTTTATAGGGTTTAGGATTTGGATTAGTATTAGGGTGGATAGGATAAGTTAATATTTATGATTAGGGTTAGATGAATTAGGGATGAGGGTAATGAGAGGAGGTAGGGATTATAATTGATGAGGCATTAGGTAAGATAGGTAAAAAATGAATGTGATGAGATAAGTGTATTGTGATAGGATGCATGGTTGGTGTAGAGGATTTAGTAGTGATGGCATCTCCACTACAATAGCCTTAGGTGCTACATGAGATGCATTTATTGACATAGAGGAGTATGGTGTGTTGGATATGGTTAGATTGTACTATGTTATGACCATGCTAGTGGTGAAGATTGATCGGGCTCTGATCACAACTTTAGTAGAGATATGGCACTTGGAGATGAGTACCTTCTACTTTGTGATGGTAGAGATGACCATCACCTTAGAGGACGTGTTTTAGATTTTTTGACTTCTAATGAGAGGTCATAAGATCTACTAGCATTGACACACCCTCTATGTGATAGTTCAAAGACTAATAGAGAGATTATGGATTGGAGTGATGGATGCACATATGGATATTGATAGGTGTTTGAGGGAGGGTACCATTGATAGGCTGACGTTGGTAGTGATGTCTCGTATGACCAGTATAATCTTTCTAGACAAGAGCAAACAATGGTTTCATTTAGGGCTAGGATATGTGGTATCAAACATGATATATAACTTCAGAGTATTTATGTGGGTCTAGTGGTTTAGGCTCACTTATATCAGGAGTTACACATGGGAATCTATAGAGGATCTATAAGTCTAGGTCCATTGTTACTACTACAAATATGGAGTTGGGAGCATATAACGATAGAGCATCCCCTAGGTACTCATGTAGTTAGATAGCTACATGATCTTATTGTCTTTATTTGGTACATATTGTTAGGGGTATAGAGAGGGCATGCAAGAGAGATGAGATTTTATAGGTAGGCAATCTAGGTCCATTGTTATTGCTATAAATATGGAGTTGGGAGCATATAATGATAGAGCATCCCCTAGGTACTCATGCAGTTAGATAGCTACATGATCTTATTGTCTTTATTTGGTACATCTTGTTAGGGGTATAGAGAGGGCATGCAAGAGAGATGAGATTTTATAGGTAGGCATTAAATGGGTTACAACTAGAGCACATCACCTGAATGTCTTACAAGAGAGCACAATTTGGATGGGCTAAGGATGGGAGTGGTGAGGAGATTGTTATAAGCATAGGTGAGACTATGGAGGAGGCAAGGGTGAAGAGGATAGGTTCTACAAGATGCATAGGATGTGTAGGGGGTCCTGATGTCATGGACATAGATAGGGGAGATTAAGGAGGCCCAGATGGAGGTCAAATAGTGGTTGCTACATAGGTTGGAGATAATGGTGTACAGGCTAGTGGTAACAGGGGTGGAGATGAGGCAAGGCCTTCCTAGCCACCTTTGATAGAGGATGAGTGATAACTATTGGATTGGTTCTAAGGTATAAAAACATGTCTCAAAGATTGTAAGGATCACTATAGAGAGAGACAATATTAGTGCCCATTTATAAGGATAGATAGCTTAGAGGGATGGCGAGTTGGCCAATGTATGGGGGTAGATTATAGGATTACAAGGATAGGTGACCTATCTACAAGCCCATATAGTGGTACTACAAAGCCAAATTTAGAGTTGTGATACACAAATTGTAGGTTTATAGGCTCATATCAAATAGTTACAAGCTCGAATGAGGGAGATGATAGTAGAGGTATAGGTGGCCAAAAATGCCAAGGTAAAGGTGGTTGGATCCATGATAGTATGTGAGATAGATAGGATTATGTGAAATATCATGAGACTAACACAAGAGGCATAGTATTATAGAGACTTATATGAGGTTGAAGTGTCATCTGAGTGACTAACAACCACATTTAGAGCCATCTCTTCAAAGTCTATGCATCAACATCCCTTAGGACCACTTGGACCATAGTCCAAATTTGTGAGAATTTGTATTATGTGATGGGCATTTGTATAGTGTAGCACATTGATGCCTAAGGGGACCATATTTTGTAACTATATATTTTGACATGGACTTCATGTGGACATTATGAACTATTATATATGATTATGATTATGAGATTTTGATGTTATATGATGTGATGTGTTATGATTTTATTGTATTGATGTTGTGATTGTTAGACATGTATGATGGATGTGATCTAATGATTATGTTTGAGTTATGTGATTTGATTAGTATGCTTATGATGTTATGTTAAATGTTTATGCATTAGAGTATATGATGATGATGGGATAAATAGATGATTAGTACGAGATGATATTATTTTGAGTAATGTTTAGATTGATGTGATGTGATTTGATATTAATGGGATGTGTTAGGTGAAATGTTAAACTAAAATGGTCATTAGTTTATGAAAAAAATTAGGAAATAGGGTTAATCAATGTGGTAATAAATATAATCCATTAAGTTTAATTTTATGTCTCACAAATTTTGGTTAGGTAACGATCCTCCTGCACTAAGGAGATGGGTGGGAATGGGGTAGTAAGTTAGGATGATTAGGGTGGATAGTGATCTGATTAGGAGAATGGGATGGGGGAAAAGTTTGAATCCATTAGTGATGTAGGCAATCTAATTTGATATTTCACGTGTGAGTATATGTGTGCCACTAAGATGGTGGTGGTCAAGGGCACATTGAAATCATAGTGCGTGGGAACTCTGTTTTGAGTGACTTGCCCCATTTAAGCATGGGTAGTCACTTAGACCACCCTTATTCTCATTTAATTAAAAAGGTCAAAATATAAAATACTATTTAACTAATTAAAATAAATAAGACTTAATGAATTAATAAACAACAAGACATAATCAAACACACACACACACACACACACACACACACACATAAAGACAAAACAAGACACCTCATAAAAGACAAAATAGACTAGGGTAATGATGATTAATGGATATACATTGATTTTAATAAATAACTTAATGAAATGATTATTTACAATGGACCTAATAACAACATGAAATATGTACATGGGGTGAATTGTGCCCAAAAGTGTTTTGTTGAGACAAAGATCTAATCTAATCAGAAATAACTATTTATAGGGTCTAGCGTGATCAATGAAGATTCAGTTTTAGAGTGCATGATTAATCTTGGATTACGACTATTGTTTAACCATTTTATAATGATGAAAATAATGGGATTTTATGGACCATGGCTTAGGAAGGGATATAGATATACAATGATGGATACAAGTTGAGGCTAGTAGGAGACATAATCATCAAGGAGAATGCAATGGGGATATGTATGAGGGTGTGATAGGATGGAGGACATATAAAAAGTGGATAGAGAGAATCTAAAATACTCCTCAACAAATGTTCCCTTTTTATGATGAGCAATGACTTACCCTAACTCGAAATACCTATCTCCTTATTCTACATAAGCATGTAATATATTCCCACTTTTGAAACCAGTGTCAATTGGAAAATGATGGGATAGAATGAAGAGAAAAGTGGAATGGAAATGGATATGACCCCAAGAGTGGGGACTCATAGGCAGAGGTAGATGGAGCCTATTAAGTATAAAATCATTTCAAATCATGATATTCATTGGCTCATCAAGCTCACCACCTTAAAGTGTAGTTAACCTATAGGCTCCTGATCCAAATTTTATAACAATTAAGTAGAGCCCAAACTAGTTGGCTTCAAATTTGCCCTTTTTATCCCAATCTGCATTGGTATTCCTCTTATTCTCCTTAAGGACTAGATAACTGAATTCAAATTCTTGGGATTGGATATTTTTTGGATATTAGCCTTTTAGTTTTGATATGCCTAAAGGTAATTTAAGGCATTCCGATGTTTTTCATCTAAAAATTCTAGCTCTTGTATTCAGTCTTGTTTGAGATTATGGTCAGTAATGATGCCCTACAATGAGATGTGTAAGGAGGGGAGATTCACTTCTATGGGCAAGATGGATTCTATACCATAGACCAAAGAGTATGGAGTGGCCCTAGTGGGTGTCTAGACACTAGTTCTATAAGACCAAAGTTTAGGATACAATTACAAATGCCAATTTTTGCCTACATCATTGACTATTTTCTTTATAATCTTAAGAATATTCTTATTAGTAGCTTTCACTTATTCATTCCCTTGGGGGTAATATGGTGTAGAAAAGTGTTTCTCGATATGATAGCACTTGCACAGGTCTTGGACTTCTTAATTTTTAAAAAACTTACCATTATTTGAGAGAATTTTGGCTCAAATGCTAAAATGGCAAATGATTTGATTCAAGATAAATTTTAAGATCTAAAGACTTGTGGTGTAGATAAGTGGCGTAACTTCAACCCAATTTATAAAGTACTTTATAACTGTGATTATAAATTTGTGTCCATCAGATGACGTTATATTTATCTTATTGATTAAATCTAGTCCCCATATACAGAATGGTCATGGGTTCATTATAAGTTGTACCTATTATGCAAGGCCATGAATAAGATTACCATGTTTTTGACATGCTACACACTTGTGTACACATTGGTAGGTACCCTGATCCATTATAGGCCAATAATATCTAGTCTGGAACAATTTCTTAGTTAGGGCCATTCCACTGACATGGCTACCATAGATACTATCATGGGCATCCTTGATTGCAAGAGTAGTCTCTTTTAAGGTTAGGCATCTCAACAAGGTCCTGTCATAGCCTCTCTAATAGAGTGTGCTACTAAGGATGGTGTAATAGGATGTACGATGGATAAAGTCCTTGCATTGATGGTGGTTTAGGTTTGATGGAAGAATATTATCATGGAGATAGGTATAGATGTCATGATACCATGGTAGACTGGGATCATGGATGAAACAAATTTGGAAATGTGCCATAGATTGATGGACCGATAATATAAAATGCTCACTTAGAAAATTTCCTTCAAGTACATCCTTCAGAAGGTCAATTAAAGACCCAATAGTAGCCATGGATTCAACTACCTTATTACTTCCCCTTGGTACTTTTTTAAATGTAATGGTCTAAAAAAATTATTTTAACTGGTCCACTAACTATTTATAGGGAAGTAATTTTTCATATTTTATTTGGAACTCCTCATTTACTTTCTTGATTATCAATTGTGAATCACTGAATACTTGGAAGTGTTGGATGTTCCACTGGATGGCTAACTAGAGATTGGAAATTAAGGCCTCATATTCAAAAACATTATTGTTACATAGGAAAGAAAGATGGAAAGCTTTAGGGATGAGGTCACCCTGTGGAGTTACCAAAAGGATAAATGCTCCTGACCCATGCATGGTGAAAGAGCCAATGAAAAATAGGTTCTAGCAATTAGATTTTGTAGTGCTCAAGATGGATTCATCCAAAAAGGCTATGATAAGGGGCTTGGTATCTACAATAGGTGCTTCTAAAAGTTGATCCATAATTGTCTATCATTTGATGTATTTTTTATGGATGTATTATATGTCAAACTCACTAA
The DNA here is from genome assembly GCA_037957365.1 of Torreya grandis. Taxonomy (NCBI): domain Eukaryota; kingdom Viridiplantae; phylum Streptophyta; class Pinopsida; order Cupressales; family Taxaceae; genus Torreya; species Torreya grandis. Next base: position 1,401,356 of record JARHVA010000888.1, on the reverse strand, counting down.
GCAACATTATCCACTTGGCCATTCTATCTGTAAGAGCAGATTTTGATAGTAGATATTTAAGGGGGTCAACTTTAGCTATGAGCTGAACTTGGATATAGAGCATATGATGTCAAAGCTTTTGGGATGTAAAGATAATGACCAAGCAAGATTTTTTGATAGGGGTATAATTTAGCTCATAGGAAATTAACATGTGACTGAGATAACAGATGGACTTCTCTTTTCCTTCATCATTGTGTTGTGCTAGAAGGGACCCTATTACACAAGGCATTATAGATATATATAGAAGTAGAGGCCTCCCCATGATAGGTGTGATAACACTAGAGGATTTTCCAGACTTCTTTAAGATTTTCAAAGGCCTATTGACATTCAGAGTTCCAATTGAAATGATTCCCCTTCTTATAAAGATGGGTGAAGGGGTGGCATTTGTCTGCCAGTTGAGAAATGAACCGCATGACTTATAACTTGCCTTAAAATCTCTTGAGTTACTTCAAATTATGAGGATGAGGTATTTCTATAATAGATTTGACTTTTGTTGGATTAACCTCAATGCTTCTCTTGAACACTATGAACCCTAGTAGTTTTCCCAAGGTAATGTGAAACACACATTTTTGGGGGTTTAATCTGACCTTATATTCATGTAGCTGCTCAAAGATCCTTCTTAAAGCCATGTGATGCTTAGATCAAATTTTCAACTTTCCTAGAATGTCATCTACATAATCTTCAACAATGTCATGCATCATGTCATGGAAGATAATAGTCATTGTTTATTGGTAAGTAGTTATTGCATTTTGGAGACCAAAGGGCATCACTTGATAATAAAAGGTTCCCTTTGGAGTAATAAAGGTTGTCTTTTATTGATCCTCAAGCATAATTTTGATTTGATTATAGCTCTAGAAGCCATCTATGATGGATAACATCTCATACCCCATAGTAGATACCATGATCATGTCTATGTTTAGTAAGGGGAAGTCATATTTAGGACATGCTTTGTTAATGTCCTAGAAGTCAATACAAATTTGAATCCCTCCTTGTTGTTTATCCATAGGGACAATGTTGGATATCCAATTAGAATAATCAATAGGCTGAATAAATCCTACTTCTAATAATTTATATAATTCCTCCTTGACTAATAAAGCCACCTTAGGGTATATCTTGCGTAATTTATGCTTGATTAGTTTGGCATTAAGATGGATGACTAAATGATGCACAACTAAGGAAGGATCAAATCCTGGCATGTCTAAATAACACCATGCAAAGATATCTATGAATTATTTGATTAGCTCAATAATAATTTAGCATTCCTCAAGCGTAATATTTTCCCCCAATTTGACAATTTCAAGGTTTTCTTATGTTCTAATGTTGATTTTAACCACCTTTTTAATGAGGGAGGGTGACTGATCCTAAATATAGGTTAGAGGAAATGGTATATCTTGGTTGTCTAAATAAAAAATTTATGGGAGCTCTGTGTCTAATTCTATATAGAATTTTAATTCATCAAGAATGGGTGAAAAATACTCTATATTTAGATGGGGCTCTTCCTCTTCATATTATTCTTCTTTTAGTTGATTAAGGGATGTTTGTTGTTCCCCAAAATATGTTGACTGATTAATATTAATAAAGAAGCCCTTCTTATGGTCTCCAGAAGGCATAAAGTCTTATGATCCCAAATATTCTAAGATGGCCTCATCATTTTGGAACAAGTCAAAATATGGCTCATGTTGTTGATCTCAATCTACTAAGGAAGGGTAATGAAGGGATATATTAATGGTGGTGATGATGGTATAGTGGAAAAGGTTAGTGGAAACAAACTCTTCATAAAAACTATAAATGGATCTTGTTTCAACTTCTTCATCAAAAGAAGACTCCCCAAGAATCAAAGTAGTATCCAAAATGATATTGTTTAGGTCAGTGTCAGCAGTTTTATACCCTAGACCAAGATATTATGGACATTTTTAAACCTTTATAGGTTCAAGCCTGCCTTGCTCATGTCTCCCTAGTCTTTTTCCTTGATAATGCATATTCTACATTATTTTTTGAATTTGGGGTACTTCTGTCTATGAAATGTAAGGGCCTCATTTTCTATAATAAGCCATGACTCCTCATGTTCATCAAGGTATTCCTCTAATAACAGACTTGTACTAGAAAAGGCTATTTGTATGAACTGGTTGCTGATAGGATTATCCTTCCTCATACCTAAAGACCCATAGCTACATGGGGAGAAAGGTAAATCTTATACATAAAAGGTATTATATTTATATTCTCCATAGGTTACGGATGTGATCTTAAGGTAGGTGATATCTATTAATGGATTGGAAGTAGGTACTAGATCATCAGGGTGGACATATTTAGTAGTTGTTGGATTAAGACTAGAGTTATGTTTGCGAGGACAATAACATGTGGGTTGATATTGATCCATCTAGCAGCTACAAAAATGTTTGATTTCCCAAGGAATTATGACCTCCATGCCAAAATGAGGGAATTTCAAATACTGATGAAGAGTGGAAAGGATTACTTGCATTTTATGGATTTATGGATGGCCCAAAATTAGATTGTATGGTAGATAGACATACACAAATGAATTAAGATATGATGGATAATGGGTCCCACAATAATAGGAAGATAAATGGTCCCTACAGATGGATTTTCATTATTATCGTATACTTTAATCATGATTAAAGTAGGCCCTAATGATGTTTTATAATACCCAAATTTCTTTAGGAAATCCAAATTACATAAATTCAATGTTGACCCCTCGTCTATGAGCACCCAATGGATTATGTGGTTAGAAATGGAAATTTCTATTAATAATGGGTAATTGTGATGTGGGCCAATAGGAGGAATGTCTTGGAAATTGAAGGTTATTTGATGTGGAGGGGATAGGTGACCCACCAATGCTTAGAACTGACTAGTATTAATATCTTAAGGAACTTTAAGACCATTCAAGACTTGATTGAGGATCACCTGATGTATGAATGACATTTTGAGAAGATCTATGAGTGAGTTTTGGGTAGGGGTCTTCTCAAGCTATTGAATTATATCATACAACTTATCAAAAGATACAGAGACTTTCTTAGAGATATTTACCTTTTGAGATGTTGATGTAGATGGGTATTTTGATGGTTCCCTAGCAACTATAATTTTATTACATTGTGTAGTGACTACATAGTCATTTGTGGCCCAGTTGATCTTAAGTATGGTGGATGGTGGTGGAGTGGGCTCTTGGGGGATATAAATTTTGATGGTATTGACATAATGGTATCAGATGGCATGGTAGTCTATGCAATTAGAGGTGGATTCCTGACCCTGGTCTCTAGGTTGTTTTCCTTTCCTCTAACCATATTTGTGCAATGGGTCCTGATAAATACCAAGTTGTTGATTCTTAGATTGATTAGGAGTGATCTCCCCTTCAACTTCAATGTCTCCCTTCTCAATAAGATCTTGAATATAATGTATCAATTGCATACATTTTTTAGTATCATGACCATTAACTCTATGATATTAGGAGAAATCATCCTTGTGATACCAATCAGGTCAAGGTTTGTTATCATGCAAAGGTCAAATTTTGGGGAGAGTAATCATGTTTGCAACTATTAATTATTAGAGGACCACTTCAATATGTACCCCAAGACTAGTAAGAGGTCACTTCCCTATTCAGGGTTTTGGTTTACCCCATGATACTCTGATAGAGGAGACAGTCTATTAATTAGTGGGAATCCTTTTCTGCACTATTTGGACATGTTGTTTTGAATCCATGACTCCATCTCCCACAAAATTCTTATTTTTATTAAATATTTTTTTGGTTTTCCCTAAAATGAGTTTTCTTGATTATGGTTTTGTTTATTTTAGGTGTATAGTTTGATTGTTCCCCTTTCAATGAGGTCCTTCTTAATTTGGATCCCCTTTTCAATGATCTCATCAAAAGATTTGGTGCATTGTGGCTTTAATTAATATTTTAATTCTATGTTGAGGTTTTCAACAAACATCTTGGCCAATTCTCTTTCCAAAATAGAAAAACAAAATAATCTTGCCAAACTTCTCCATCATTGTAAGGAGGCTAAACTTTCCCCATTTCTTTATTTGGTATTGTAGAGATCTATGATGGATACATCATGTTCTATATTGAATGAAAAAAGTCTCATGAATTTTTCAGTCAATTCTCCAAAATTGGATATGGACCCCTTTGTCAAAAGCATAAACCACTCTAATGCGGGTCTCATGAGACTTTTAGGGAAAAATCTAAGCAAACAAGCATCATCGTAGGTAACCTCATGGCATGTTACACAAAATTATTGGACATGATCCTAAGGACCTCCTTTCCCTCTATATTTTTCAAACATTGGTACCTCAAAATGTGGTGGGAAAGGGATTTTTTAAATATTCATATCCAAAGGAGAGGTGAAAAAATATTAATATTTGTAATTCATTGCTTACATACAAAGGTCAATTTTTTGAAGAGTTTCCTTCATCATTTTCCATTCTTGAGTAAAGTATTAATCCATAAGGGGATTGGAAGTGTGAGCATGACTTGTGTGTGGTTTAGAATGATTAGTGTAGACACCTAATTCTATCCACCAATCACCTTCAACCAGGCTTTTCACCAATTTCCACCTAAAACACACAATTTAGCCTAAAAGCACTCAAACACACTAAATGATTTGCAACTAACATATTCAAATACAAATTTTGGCCAGGGTATCCCTAAATGGGGCAATGCAATTTATGGGCCAGCTAACTTTGATCAGATCATTTCAATTCAAAATGCTAATTATGTACCTAGGTGCTTTGGATTGCTCTTTCATATCAAATATCTTGCACGATACATGTGCCTTTGTTATTTGGTGTTGGTAAAATCCTAAATGGGATAATGAATCCAATGCATCGAACATCACCTTCCAATTCCAATCCAATCAAATTTTGGACCAATAACAAGGCATTCTGATCAATTTGAGTAATTTGCACATAAAGTGATTAAATATGCTTAAGAGCTAATTAAACCAAATTAGAGCCTAATAAATAAATCCATGGAAACTTGTTGAATACTTTTTTTTAGAAATTAATATTGAATATCTACATCATCAGGTGACATCATTTCTTTGGAAGACATCCCTACGCTATAAATGCCACAAATATCAGGATTCATGCCTCCCATGCCTCATCAATACCCTCCATGCCTCTTAAATTGATCCTTTATCCCAAATATTGATGAGCCTATTTATCAATTTTAATTACATAATTGGATTAATCCTTAGCCACACATCTCAATCCTGAGATGGATGGTTCAGGTTGACTCTAATCAAATCCAAAAATCTATAAATAGAGAGGCCATGAACATCATTTATAAGCTATTTTGGTGCAAATTTATAATGCACAAATATCTTTAAGAAGCCATTGCAATTAGTGTTACCATACCAAATTGATTCTAATCCAAGCCAAGCCAAGAGCCAAAGGTTCCAAGGAGATATGGAGGTAGCCAAGCTTCCATTGCCAAGGACTTCATGAGCACAAAGCTAAGCAAGCCACTACTACAAAGGCATTTGGAGCATCCAAGGAAGGTGTAGGAATTCTTATTGTTTTTACTTACTTTTTAGTTGTGTTTGTCATTTGTTTTTGTTACTAATCTCACCCTAGTAACTAGGCATGAATATGTTAGTTTAGTGTATTTTTTATTTGATTTCATTCACTAACACCATATTAATCTCCTCTTCTTAATCAAATTCCTAGTTCACATAATGACATGCCCAGTGGGATTAAACACATCCCACACATGAAGAAGATCATTCTACAACTTTAAAATCTTTATTTGGATCATTAAAACTCTTACAATTTGATTTTCTAACTTTATTTTACCATTTTTCTTTGTCATGGGTTTACACAGTAACCGACGTCAATTAGTAAAACCGTCATCGATTGGCATAGCCCTCATCGGTCACTATTGCTATAACTAATGTCGATTAGATAACTATCATCAATTATTAATTGTAATCAATGTCAGTTATAGAACTAACATTGGTCACTATGTTTTTCTTAAAAACACAAAACTCGAGAGCTAATAGGCCATTTTAAAATGCTTGGTTTGGGGTCATATGAACTCTATTTTGGATGATTTTTTTTTAAAACCATGTGTTTTCTCCTATATTTTTGAAATTTGAAATTAGTTTACCTTAAAGTTTCATATATTTTATTTAAAAAAAAAATCTATTTAAAATTTTTCTAATCTAACATATTTGATTTTGAGGTGATGCCTTAAGGATAGACAAGTAACTAGCAGATTTCAAGTTTGATAAATCATGTTTTAGAACGTATTTTGCATGTTTTAAAATGAATTAAGAACATTATTTTGGTGCTTAAATAAGTGTTTTTAGCATTATTTTTCAAATTTATGATTAACACCAAGGGGTCAAATGAACACCACCTCATTTTTAAAATTTAGGCTTAAAAATGAACTCACATTTCCAAGCTTTTTGTATTCACTTAGTTATTTAAATTAGATTTTTGTTTGGTAAAAAGAAGGGTGTTGCATGTATGTTCTTCCATTTCTCCCCTTTATGGAATCCTTGGAATCAAAAGTGCCATTCCTATTATAAAAATCCTAGTCCAAGGCTTATAAAGAATTTCATCTAATGCACTCCCTAAAAACTCGTCAAAGTTTGGGTGACCTTGAAAATGACCCTAAAGTCTTTCTCTTTTAGTCTTTTATTTCATGTAAACTTAACTTGCGAGGGTGACATAATTACCTCCCATGAGTTCTTTAGGAAAGCTTTGACTCAGGGTTTCATCTTTTGACATTGACTTCACTTACTCCTTCTGAGTTGCACATGGGACGTATCTGCATTGGGACATCGCACTATACTGAGCAAAATCAAGATGTAGCGATTGTAAAAAAGACTAGAGATTTTTACAACTATCTAATTATGTGGTCACCCAATTTTTGTGCTTGTATTTTGCATTATTTGATGTGAAAGTCATTGTGTAATTGATTCCCCTAGAAACGTTTGAAACTTGATAGTTAGTCAACCCCACATTGCCATACCCTTGTTTGGATTTGGATGATTATACTTAGTATATTTTGATCATTTATCTTACTTAGTATATTTTGATCATTTATCTTATTATGACTAAAACTTATTTGTTTATGTATAAAACATGTCCAAACCACTTTGTTTATATGTCACTCTTTTGTCTAAAGAGGTGTTATGCTAGCCATTTTACAACACACTTGTGCCTTGAAAAATTTTAAACTTGTTTATGTGTGTGTCAATTTGAGTTATGGAGGGTAGTGTTATGCTGCCCAAATCATGTCAAACTATTTTTGCCTTTTCATCTTTTGAAACATAACATAGATCACATCATTTGAGCATGCGTACACTATTAGGCTACTCAATTTATTTCAAAACTAGTTTACCTTATATCAAAAATTATTTGTTTAAAACCATGTATACCATTTGGACCTTTATCTTGTGTTGTCATGTTGTCCAATTATTTCTAGCTTATTTGGTCAAACTATAGTTTTCAAAGTTGAGTTTTCAATTAATCTTGTTAATTCTAGATCTAAACATTGATTGATTTCTATGTAAGCCTCAATTCATGGGGTTGATACACAGATCTTTCTCTTTTGGGTTGCATAATTTCAGTTAATCGATTACTCAAATTTAAAAACTATTGATGGTTTATTTATTTAAATGCCTATCCTCATCATTGTTTGTGCCTTTATTTAGGAGAACACAACCTTTCTCAAAGAGCCTTTTATCTTATGCCTTATGCCAACTGATCATGTTTATGTTTGATTCAGTGTGTCGGGTCTATGTCAAAGTTGTTTCCAAACTTCAAAGATTAAATCAAATCACATCAGCCTTTGTTTCAAGTCTAGCTTTTGACACCATTTGGCAAAAAGTTCTAGCATATGTCTGTTTGTTTGAGTTTAGCTTTTTACTCTGTGTTTGGACAAAAGACCTAGTAACTCAACTTTTCCCTTTCTTAGTTTAGACCTTGTTTAGAACACTTTGACCTAGACCTTTGACATGTTATTTTTAATTCAAATGATTGAAATTTTGTGTGTATGACATTAGAGATTTGATTTTAGACTATTTTATGCCAAGTCTTAGCACAAATCATTTTGGACATATAGCTCCACTTTCAGACCATATTAGAGATACAGCTCCACCCCTTCAACTAAGTTAGACCAAGTTTGAACCATTTGTCCTTTAGACAGTTTTTTAGATTTTATAGAACTTTAAGCCTTTTTATTTCAGAGCTTTCATCATTTATGTGGATATGTCTAGCTACACTTATGGTGGAGTCACGTACAATCCAACTTATGATAGAATAGCCGCATAAAATCCCACTAGGAACCCTTACAGAGAAAGATTTTCTAAGGAGTTTTATTATTCTTCATACAATACTCCATCTGAGGAACATAGTCAAAATCCACAAAATCCAAATCAAAACCTTGATTGGTATGAAGAGGCTTGTGAAGAGAAATTTGAAGACCCAACTATAGATAATGTTTTTTGGGATATGGATCCATATCCTCTTTACAATAATTAGCACATTGAACACAGTCAAGAACCAACTTATGAGCCAACTCACAATTGGGATGATATGGTTTATGAGGAAGACTTGGATGCTTTGGCTTGTGAAAACAATCAAGTTCTATGATGTCCTTTTGTTATCTGATCATTGACTACCCCTAACCCTCCTTTAGATTATATGAGCTATCAAGCTCTACAATATCCAAGGAATACCATTACCATTCTTATACCTAGTCTTTTGAATTATGCAAGTAATCAAGCTCCACAATGCCCCTTCATCATTCCAAGACCTAGTCTTTTGGCTTGTGTGAATAATCAAACTCTACACCACCCTATCGTTACCATTTTAAGACTTCATCCTTTGGCTCATCCAAGCAATCATGCTCCCCAAGGCCATACCATTATCCAACCACAAGTCATTCCTCATCTCAAACCAATCCCATCAAAACCTCAATAGATCCTATCTTTTGAAGACCAACCTATGTTCAAAAATGGTATTTTCCAACTCATTGGAAACTAAGGCCAAGAGAACTAACCAATCTGAGATGTTTTTGTTGAATCAACCATTTATGATAAGTTAGCTTATGATGAATCACCTATTGATCCTATCCCAATTGTCAAGGAGTCTCACACTAATGAGTCAGTCTTTGTTGAGTCACTTCTTAATGATTATACTTGCCTTTGGGCAAATCATTACCTTGACCATGTGCCTATTTTTCAAGAGCCTCCTATTGACAAACCAATCTCTAAGGATTTGTCTCTTAACCTTTTTCCCATCCTAGAGGAGTCCCACTTTGACAAACTAGCTCTTATGGAGCCCATTATGCCATCATAGGCTATTACTTATCCAATACTAAACATTCAACAAGAAATCAATGTAACAGAGTACTCATCAAATGAAGAATCAGAGTTAGATTCAGGTTCTATTCTTAAACCAACATCAGATTTAGCATCAAAATTAGAATCAACATTAGTCTCAACCTTGGAATTAGAGTCCCTTGAGTTAGAATCATATTCTAAATAATAATATGTTCATGGTTGTTCCAACATTGGTTATGCATACCTCATAGATTAGTTTGAATACATTTGTGATGCTTTTATAGTTTTTAAGGATGAGTACTTCAGCTTTGACACAAGTTATCCTGGTATCTTTTACGAGGGTTATGTAGCCTCTCCCCATTCCACAATCCATTACCATCAACCAAAATAGCCATATCATTGACATTATATCTCCCATAAGGGTCTATTGGGACAAACAAAATCACACTTTATTGAACTGCATCCATGGTGACATAGCAGTTGAAGAAGAGAAAGGAGGCCAAGACCAAATCCATATAGCAAAATAAAACTCTCCTCTTGAAACCTTTTCAAAGGTGCTAAGGTATAATCAAAGTCATAACTCAGCATCTTCTAGTGAAATTTTTTTGGAAGCACTAGAAAACAATCAAAGTCAAAATTCCACATTCCTTAGTGAAAATTTCTCGAAGGCACTACTAGACAATCAAAACAAATTCATTGGTGAAAACCTTTTTGAAGCACCAATAACTGAGCACAAAATTTCTTCAATGCTTGATGAAGATAATATCAAAGATCAAATCAAAATAGCTTCCAATCTACAGCCTAATTAGATGGTAGTTACTCTCAGGCCCAAACAATAAAAATATTTGATGGTCCTATTGAGAGAATAATTCTTTGACCCTGTCACAACCAAAGTTATGTTGAATTTGACATTAACAACATTACGTGTGACTAAATGTCCTAATCTTCATTTGTTTCCCAACCATTCCACATTCCATTATCATCTACTATTCTATTTCACAATTAAACCTACCATCCATTATTTGTCCTTGTTTACCATCCATGGTCTCACTTTCCTTTATAGAGGCTACAAAGATACCTTGTCTCAACATTTGAAGGAATTAGAGTCAATGACCAATGAAGATCATAAAAGTATTCTCAGCAACCAAATGAACATCTAGTTCTTGATAAAGCAACTATTTAGACGAGGTGTGGACTAGCAATTAACATGATCAAGTATTTTATTTATATCATTTGTTGATTAGGATGTGCATCTCCCCATTAGTAGGAAAAATAGAATCAAAAACCACACCCAGGCTAAAAACATGTACCATACCATTTCACATTGTCATGCCATTTTCTATTGTTATATATGCCTATTTACCATTATTGTAAATCTCAGCCAATTACCCACCACTTGGGGGAAACCCTCTTACCATTTTATCCAATCTATCAAAAACCATCATTATTCTTAGCAAAACCATACCATCCTATCATTCCATTCCTATCTAGACCAAAGCCTATTTTTAGTCATCCTACCTAATCCTATTTTGATCTTAGTTCATTTGGTTCTTCCTGCACCTTTTGTGAGAAGATTTTAATCAAGTTTCAATAATCAATCCAATCCATGTTTAAAATGATAATCTATGAAATTAGTGTGATAGTTGATCTAGTAAGATAGCTTTCATCCTATCAATTTTATTTATGTGAGCCTAATTATAACCGCCTATGGGCAAATCAGTGTCTCACCAGTCTTGCTACTAATTATAACCACCTATGGGCAAATTAGTATCATTGACCTATGTTGTTGTATTCTAGTTATAATTTATTATGGGTAAATTAGGGGAAACACCTATTTACCATGCATTATCACATCACCTTACCATTACTATTTTCATTTGACTAGCCATTTGTCAAATTTGAGAACTTGTTAGTACCTAGTTGGTTTTTCTCTACTTTTTGTGTGGATGGAATTATTATGACTTGAGGTCATTTTAGGAATTTGTGTGTCATGATCAATTAGTGATGAGGTCATCTATAGTCCCCCTTTCCATACTCTCTCATCATTTTATGAGCAACCTAAGCCATACACTCTCGATTTCTTGTGAGCAACCTAAGCCATATGCTCTCATCATTTTACGAACAACCTAAGCCATATGCTCTCACCATTTTGTGAGCAACCTAAGCCATACACTCCCATCATTTTGAGAAAAACCTAAGACAATTGCTCTCACCATTTTGTGAGCAAGTATCTTGTCATTCTCTAACAAGTTAAGATACCTCAAAATGTCAAAAAAAATCATAACATTTCAAAAATACAAAAACATTTGTCATGTCTAAGCCTAGTCAGTTATCCTCAATCCACCATACTAGGGTATGGTCATTGTTAGGATGCTTTATTTTGATTTTATTTTTAGGATTTATATTTATTTGTTTGTTTCAAGTTGTTTATTTATTTATTTATTTTTCTATTTATTTGTTTGTTTGTTTGCTTGTATGTTTGTTTGCTTTCAGCAATGTTGCCTTGATTTGGTTTATATTTGTTCATTGGGTGATTCCTTGCCCACATTTATACTTGAATACATCTATATTCATACATTAATATTAAAATCATGGTTTTTATCATTGGTATATTATTTTTGAGTGTTTATTGGATCAAGAGTCAGTCCTTATGCATATTTTTTGATAGTCTTCATGGTTTTCTATCATGAAGCCTACCATCACATGCTATAGCAAAAATTAGCTTTAGAAAGGTCTACAACCAATGAAGCAACAAAATTTTCTCCTTGGAACCTTGGAAAATCCTCCCACCCACCTTGATCAATATCACCCATTAACCATTCTAGTTGTATCATTGTTAATTAGGATGAGCATCTCCCCATTAGTAGGTACAATTGAATCATTCACACTGATCAATCTTATTCTTCTATTCATCTATTTCATCACTTTATTCCTGCTCATCTTTTAATCTATATTCGAGGTTATATCCTTGATTTATGCTTGCTAATCAGCCCTAACTAGGGCACCATCATCTTTATCCAATCCAGATCATCTTAATGATTATAACCACCTATGGACAAATCATTATTTTTGACTTTTTCTTGATTATATCACCTTTGGGCAAATCAGTAATCTTTTTTAAATCAATGCATGTAAGAATTTTCTTATTTGGATTAATCTCAACCACAGATTAATTCCACATTTATTCTTATTTCTTTTCAAGGGACCATCCATCAATAAATGTGACTAGCCACTCCCTTGAGGGGGCATCATCATAGGCTTCCCAAAATCATTTGGAGATTTTTTCTTTAATCATCATCTTCTTGTTAGCATATAGGCCTTTTTTCATTATTTAAGAGGACATTACTTTGCTTACAGTTTCCAACATCTTCCCACAAAAGAGCAAATTGTAGACACCTAAATCTGGCCACCAATGACCTCCAACCAAGCTGTTGACCAATTTCCACCTAAAACACATAATTTGGCCTAAAAACACTAAAAAATGCTAAATGATTTGAAACTAACATATTCAAATGCTAATTTTGGCCATGGTATCCTAAATGCAGTAATGTAATTTATGGGCCAGCTAACTTTGATCAGATCATTTTGAGTCAAAATGCCAATTTTGCACTTAGGTGCTCTGGATTGCTCTTTCTTATCAAATCTCTTACATGAGACACATGCCATTTTTATTTGGTGTTGGTAACATCCTTAATGGGATAATTGATCCAATGCATCTAACATCACCTTCCAATTCCAATCTAGACAAATTTTGGACCAATAACAAGGCATTCTAATTAATTTAAGTAATTCGTACATAAAGTGCTTAAACATGCTTAAGAGCTAATTAAACCAAATTAGAGCCTAATAAATAAATCCATATCAACTTGTTGAATACTTGTTTTTATAAATAAATATTGAATATATGCATCATCAAGTGACCTCATTTCTTCGAAAGACATCCCTAGGCCATAAATGCCACAAATATCAAGATTCATTCCTCCCATGCCTCATTAATGCCCTCCATGCCTCTTACATTGGTCCTTTATCCCAAATATTGATGAGCGTATTTATCAATTTTAATTACATAATTAGATTAATCCTTAGCCACACATCTCAATCTTGAGATGGACGGTTCAGGTTGATTCTGATCAAATCCAAAAATCTATAAATAGAGAGGCCATGAACATCATTTCTAATCTATTTTGGTGTAAAGTTATAATGCACAAATATCTTCAATAAGCCATTGAAATTATTGTTACCATGAAAAATTTATTCCAAGCCATGCTAAGCCACAAGCCAAAGGTGCCAAGGAGAGATGAAGGTAGCCAAGCTTCCATTGCCAAGGACTTCATGATCACAAAGCCGAGCAATCCACTACTACAAAGGCATTTGGAGCATCCAAGGAAGGTGAAGGAATTCTTAATATTTTTCCTTACTTTTTAGTTGTGTTTGTCATTTTTTTTTTTTACTAAGCTCACCCTAGTAACTAGGCATGAATATGTTAGTTTAGTGTGTTTTTTATTTGATTTCATTCACTAACACCATATTAATCTCCTCCTCTTAGTCAAATTCCTAGTTCATAAAATGGCACGCCTGATGGGATAAAATGCATCCCAAAAATGAAGAATATCATTCTAAAACTTTAAAATCTTCATTTGGATCATTAAAAATCTTTCAATTTGGTTTTCTAACTTTGTTTTACCATTTTTCTTTGTCGCGGGTTTACACAGTAACTGACGTCAGTTAGTAAAACCGTCATCAATTGGCATAGCCCTCATCAATCACTATTGGTATAACCAATTTTATTTAGATAACCATCATAGGTTAGTAAGTGTAACCGATGTTGGTCACTGTGTTTTTCTTAAAAACACAAAACTTGAGAGCTAATAGGCCATTTTAAATTGCTTGGTTTGGGGTCATATAGACTCTGTTTTCTCCTAAATTTTCAAAATTTGAAATTATTGTTGGGGGATCAAACCAACAATAGATTACAATTGTGACAGCAATAAACGCGGAATTAAATCAGATTGACAAGTAATTAGAATGATAATAGCAAGAACAAGAGATACAAGAAAACACCCTGAAAACTTGTATTAACAAACTCTTTACAAAAGGAATACAATTGAAGAAAGCTTCTTTCTTCCACACCTCTCCTAGATGTATAGATCTCTCAATATATCTCTATTCCTCAAGAGCTATCTCTCTCAAGAATAATCAACTCCAACAACCCTGGATTGATTCAATTCTGTACTGTTCTTTACACACAATGAATTCTTCTACAATTCAACTACTACAAAGCTAAGAAGATCTAATTCTTCATATAGAATTAGGAGACTTGAGCATGTACTTCCAACAAACAGTTAAACCACTTAAACAAGGGCTCTAAAAATAGTAATGCTAATAATAGAGACGCAAGCTTGAGTCCACAACTCAAACTTATCATGCAAACACTCGCTTCTGTCCACGGAGATAGCTTTCTGGACACGCAGGTAACCGACGTCGGTTCCTGCTGCTTGTCTATGACCACCGTCGACCGATTCTATGCCGATGTCGGCGTCTCTGCAACTGCCTGTGACCGACGTCGGTCGCTCCTGACCGACGCCGGTGTCTGTGTAAACCCGAACCTGATAATGAATGCTCCTTGGTGAAGTTTTTAGCTCCACACCCTAACAATCTCCCACTTGGAGATAAACAGCTGCACCAGTACCTGTACAGCAACATCTTCTAGCTCCTCCATCTTCAACTCAATCATGAAGACCAACAGAAGTTGAATGAAGATTCAACTTCTCCTTTGTAACCAGCTTTGTTAACATATCAGCAGAATTCCTATCTGTATGGATCTTCTCCAGCTTCAACTCACCATCTTCCAATACCTGTCATATGAAGTGATACCTTAGCTGTATGTGCTTTGTTCTTGAATGAAAGGCTGAATTCTTAGCCAAATGGATTGCACTCTGACTGTCACTATACAATCTGCAACTCTCATGCTCCCTACCAAGCTCATCCATGAACTGTGTCATCCATATCATTTCCTTGCTAGCTTCTGTGGCTGCAATATACTCTACTTCTGTAGTTGACAAGGCAACAACCTTCTGCAACTTAGATATCCAGCTAACCGCCGTTCCACCTATAGTAAATACATAACCTGTAGTGCTCCTCCTGCCATCCAAATCACCTGCCATATCTGAATCTACATAGCCATGTAGAGAAGTATCTGAACCTCCATAGCACAAGTGCCTACTGCTGATTCCTCTCAGATATCTAAGGATCCACTGAACTGCTTTCTAATGTTCCTTACCTGGATTGGCCATATACTTACTTACAACTCCCACTACTTGGGCAATATCTGGTCTAGTACACACCATTGCATACATCAAACTCCCTACTGCAGAAGAATATGGAACCTTACTCATGTACTCTACCTCATCATATGAATTAGGACATTGTTCTTTACTCAACTTAAAATGTCCAGCCAAAGGTGTGCTTACCGGTTTAGCATCCTGCATATTGAACCGTTTCAACACCTTTTCCACATAATCTTCTTGAGACAATATCAACCTGTGATTTTTCCTATCTCTCTTAATGCTCATGCCAAGGATTTTCTTTGCTGCTCCCAAATCCTTCATAGCAAATGTTTGAGCTAATTTTACCTTAAGCTCTGAGATATCCTGCATGTGAGACCCTGCAACCAGCATGTCATATACATACAACAATAGAATGATATATCTACCGTTATCAAATCTCTTAAAATACACACAATGGTCTGATTGACACCTACTGTAGCCATGCTTAGTCATAAACCTATCAAATTTTAAGTACCATTGCCTAGGAGCTTGATTGAGGCCATACAAGCTTTTCTTCAACCTGCACACAAACTTCTCCTTACCCTTGACCTCGAATCCTTCTGGCTGTTCCATATATATTTCCTCATCCAAATCTCCATGAAGAAACACTGTCTTAACATCTAGCTGCTCAAGATGCAAATCCTCAAAAGCAACCAAAGACAAAACAACCCTTATTGAAGTCATTTTAACAACAAGAGAAAAAATCTCACCAAAGTCAATACCTGGCTTTTGTGCAAATCCTTTTACCACTAATCTGGCCTTGTATCTCATCTGTCCATTCTCACCTTCCTTCAACCTGTAGGTCCATCTGTTCTTAAGTGTTCTCTTACCAGCTGGCAATTCAACCAAATCCCATGTTTAGTTTTCTCTTAAGGACTCCAACTCCTCAACCATGCCACGCTCCCACTCACTCTTGGACTCCACCTGTATTGCTTCTTCAAAACTCTCTGGTTCTCCACCATCGGTTAGCAATAAATAAAATAAAGAAGGAGAATATCTAATTGGAGGCTTACTCACCCTTTCTGACCTCCTGATGGGTGTCTGAGACTCATCCACAACACGTTGTCCACCCAAATTCTCTGACAGTGACCAACCTCGGTCACTTGTAGACCTGTAACTGGCTGACGTCAGTTCTTCATGACTGACCTCGATACCTGTACGGCTGACGTCGATCCCTGTATGACCGACGCTGGTTTCTGTCCTACCGACGTCGGTTCCTAACCTGCCGATGTCGGTCTCTGTGTTTTCCTGTAAGTGATTATTTCTTTTTCTCGCGAGCTCATCTTGGACTTTCACCTCATCCAATTCATCATTGCTCTGCTCAAATTGATTCAACTTCCTTAGCTGATCACAATACATCACTCTTTCATTGAAAACAACATCACGGCTCCTGATTACCTTGTTAGTATCTAGATTCCATAATTTGTAACCAAAATCATCTGAGCCATAGCCAATAAACGTGCATCTCATAGACTTAGCATCAAGCTTCTTTCTATTTTCCTTATCTATATGCACAAAGGCTTCACAACCAAAAACTTTGAGATATGAGAGATCAACCTTTTTACCTGTCCATGCCTCTTTTGGAATACCACCATCCAGAGCTGTAGAGGGTCCTCTGTTAATCAGGTACACTGCAGTGTCAACAGCTTGTGCCCAAAACTGTAAGGGCAAACCGGCATGCAATCTCATACATCTTGCATGCTCTATTATTGTCCTATTCATCCTTTCAGCAATACCATTCTGCTGAGGTGTCCTTGGAACCGTCCTTTGCCTACAGATTCCATGCATGTAACAATAATCTCTGAACTTATGACTGCAAAACTCACCGCCATTGTCTGATCTCAGGCACTTTAATCTTTTACCTATTTCATTCTCAACCATAGCTTTCCAAACTTTAAAAGTATCAAATACATCAGATTTCTTTCGAATACAATAGATCCATACCTTCCTTATGGCATCATCTATGAAAGATACATAGTACTGTGATCCTCCAATGGAAGCAACCTAAGCCGGTCCCCACACATCTGTGTGAACAAGCTCCAACTTGTGCCTCTTCTTAGTAGACCCAGTTTTGAGAAAACTAACCCTTTTCTATTTTCCAAATACATAGTGCTCACAAAACTCTAGATCTATGCCTTTTAAATCTGAAAGCATACCTTTAGACTTAAGAATTGACATCCCCTTCTCACTCATGTGGCCAAGCCTTGAGTGCCACAATTTAGCATCCACATCTGAAGTAGATAATACAGAAGGAGATTTGTTAGTAACACAATTACACAAATAGAGAGTACCTTCTCTCTTACCTCTGGCCATAACAAGTACACCCTTGGTCACCTTCCAAGATTCTGCTGTGAGAGTTACTGTACAACCCTCATCCCCTAACTTTCCTGCAGAAATCAAATTTCTCTTCAAGATAGGAACATGCATCACATCTCTCAACACCCATGTGTTGCTATTTTGCATCTTCAGTTGCACTTTACCTTTGCCAATTATTTTACAGGGCTCATCATCCCCTAGATACACTATTCCAAAATCTCCATGGATATAGTCACTGAAATATTCCCTGTTAGGAGTAGCATGAAAAGATGCACCAGAATCTAATACCCAAGATTCTATATTATTATGCAGAGAGAAAATTAAAGCATCCTGTGCAATACCTGCAATCTTGGCTTCTTCCTTTCCTTCATGCTAGTTTTCCTCCTTGGGCTTTGACCAACAATCTCTGCTTATGTGCCCCATCTTTCCACAATTCCAGCATTGTGGCTTCCTGCCATTTCTGGATTTAGATCTGCCTTTCCCCTTTGATTTGGATCTTGCTCTGCCTTTCTTGCTCTTCTCTTTCTGCCTTCCCCTGCTCTCAAAACTTAAAGCATTCTCGGATGCCTCTTCTATGCTTTTCCTACGTATTTCCTCATTCAAGATAACACTAACAACATCCTCTACTTTCAAAATATTTGATGCAGATGCAGTATTACTTACTACCATTACTAAGCCATGCTAGCTTCCAGGCAAAGAACATAATATCAAAAGAGCTTTTATCTCATCATCAAACACTATATTCACTGAACTTAATTGATTCACAATACCATTGAAATCATTCAGATGAGTAGAAACAGATCCAGCTTCATTCATATGCAAATTAAATAACTGCTTCATAAGATATACCTTATTGGACGCTGAGGGTTTTTCATACAAATTTGCTAACGTAGTCATCAACTCTACCGTAGACTTTGCCTGTGATAAATTGGATATCACAGTGGATGCTAGACTCAGTCTTATAGAACCTAGAGCCTTTCTGTCAAGAACTTCCCATTCTTCATCCTCCATGTCTTTGGGCTTCTTTGCAATACCTCCTAACGGTAAGTAGAGATCTTTTTGATACAGATAGTCCACTATCTGCATTCTCCAGTGTTGGTAATTTTTGCCATTGAACTTTTCCATTCTCAATTTACTTTCATCTGCCATTGCTTCTCCCACTCAAACCGAAATCCCTGTAGAAACTCCTGTGAGAACTTGTAATCAATACACACTACACAGATCTGAACCACCTGTTAGTGAACCTAAACTTTGATACCAATTATCAAGCTCTGAACCTATAACCAAGGCTCTGATACCACTTGTTGGGGGATCAAACCAATAATAGATTACAATTGTGACAGCAATAAACGCAGAATTAAATCAGATTGACAAATAATTAGAATGATAATAGCAAGAATAAGAGATACAAGAAAACACCCTGAAAACTTGTATTAACAAACTCTTTACAAAAGGAATACAATTAAAGAAAGCTTCTTTCTTCCACACCTCTCCTAGATGTATAGATCTCTCAATAGATCTCTATTCCTCAAGAGCTATCTCTCTCAAGAACAATCAACTCCAACAACCCTGGATTGATTTAATTATGTACTATTCTTTACACACAATGAATTCTTCTACAATTCAACTACTACAAAGCTAGGAAGATCTAATTCTTCATATAGAATTAGGAGACTTGAGCATGTACTTCCAAAAAATAGTTAAACCACTTAAACAAGGGCTCTAAAAATAGTAATGCTAATAATAGAGACGCAAGCTTGAGTCCACAACTCAAACTTATCATGCAAACACTCGCTTCTGTCCACAAAAATAGCTTTCTGGACACGCAGGTAACCGACGTCGGTTCCTGTTGCTTGTCTGTGACCATCGTCGGCCGATTCTATGCCGATGTCGGCGTCTCTGCAACTGCCTGTGACCGACGTCAGTCGCTCCTGACTGACACCGGTGTCTGTGTTGACCTGAACCTGATAATGAATGCTCCTTGGTGAAGTTTTTAGCTCCACACCCTAACAATTATTTTAGCTTTAAGTTTCATATATGTTTTTAAAAATTGGAAAATTTGCTTAAAATGTTTCTAATCTAACATATTTACTTTTGGGGTGATGCCTCAAGGGTAGTCAGGGAACTAGCGATTTTCAATTTTGATAAATCATGTTTTAAAACATATTTTGCATGTTTTAAAATGAATTAGGAACATTATTTTGGTGATTAAAGTAACATTTAAGGTGCTTAAATAGTTTTTTTAGCATCAGTTTTCAAATTTATAACTAAGACCAAGGGGTCATATGAACACCACCTCATTTTTCAAATTTGGACTTAAAAATGAACTCACCTTTCCAAGCTTTTTGTATTCACTTGTTTAGTTTAGATTTTTGTTTGGTAAAAAGAGGGGTGTTGCATGTATGCTCTTCCATTGTCCCCTTTAGGGAACCCTTGGAATCAAAAGCACCATTCCTATTGCAAAAATCCTAGTCCAAGGCTTAGAAAGAATGTCATCTAAAGCACTCCCTAAAAACTCATCAAAGTTTGGGTGACCTTGAAAATGACCCTAAACTCTTTCTCTTTTAATCATTTATTTAATGTAAAATTGGCTTGAAAATGGGACGTAATTACCTCCCATGAGTTCTTTAGGGAAGATTTGACTCAGAGTTTCATCTCCCAGCATTGACTTCACTTACTCCTTCTGAGTTACATACGAGACATATCTGCATTTAGACATCGCACTACACTGAATGAACAATAGGATATAATGGTTGTAAAAAGGACTATACCTTTTTATAAATAGCTAATGCAATAGTCACTCAATTTCTATGTTTTTATTTTACATCATTTGATGTGAAATTCATTATGCAATTGATTCCCCTAGAAACGTTTGAAACTTGATAGTTAGTCAACCCCACATTGACATACCCTTGTTAGGATTTGGATGATTATACTTAGTGTATTTTGGTCATTTATCTTACTTGGTGTTTTTGAGACTAAAACTTGTTTGTTTATGTATAAACCATGTCTAAACCACTTTGTTTATGTCACTCTTTTGACTAAAGAGGCATTATGTTGGTCATTTTACACCACACTTGTGCCTTGAAAAAATTTTAACTTGTTTATGTGTGTGTCGCTTTGAGTTGCAGAGGGTAGTGTTATGCTACCCAAATCATGTAAAACTATTTTTACCTTTTCATCTTTTGAAAAATAACATATATCACATAATTCGAGCCTGTGTACACCATTAGGCTGCTCAATTTGTTTCAAAACTAGTTTAACTAATATTAAAAACCATTTGTTTCAAACCATGTCATGTATACCATTTAGAATTTTCTCTTATGTTATCATGTTTTCTAATTCTTTCTAACTTGTTTGGTCAAATTGTAGTTTTCAAAGTTGAGTTTTCAATTAGTCTTTTTAAGTTTGGATCTAAACATTGATTGATTTTTATTTAAGCTTTAATTCGTGGGGCTGATACATAGATCTTTCTCTTTTAGGTTGCATAACTTCAATTAATCAATTACCCAAATTAGAAAACTATCGATGGTTTGTTTGTTTAAATGCCTATCCTCATCATTATTTGTGGCTTTAATTGGGAAAACACAACCTCTCTCAAAGAGCCTTTTATCTTATGCCTTATTACAACTGATCATGTTTATGTTTGGTTCTGTGTGGTGGGTTTATGTCAAAGTTATTATCAAACTTGTTAGATTAAATCAAATCACATTATCCTTTGTTTCATGTATAGATTTTAATGCCATTTGGCTAAAAGTCCTAGCATATGCCTATTTATTTGAGTATAAATTTTGACTCCACATTTGGATAAAAGACCTAGTAACTTAACTTTTCCCTTTCCTAGTTTAGACCTTGTTTCAAACACTTAGACCTAGACCTTTGACATGGTAGTTTTTATTCAGATGCTTAACCTTTTATGTGTATGATATTTGACATTAGACATTTGATTCTAGATTATTTTATGCCAAGTCTTAGCATAAATAATTTTAGAGATACAACTCGACTTTTAGACCATATTGGAGATACAACTCTACCCCTTCGACCAAGTTAGACAAAGTTTGAACCATTTGTCTTTTAGATAGTTTTTAAAATTTTATATAACTCTAAGCCTTTTTGTTTCAGATATTTCATATTTTACATGGATATCTCTAGCTACACTTATGGTGGAGTCATGTATAATCCAACTTATGATAGAATGGTCACACAAAATCCCATTAGGAACCCTTATAGAGAAAAATTTTCTAAGGAGTTTTATTATTCTCCCTACAATACTCCATATGAGTAACATAGTCAAAATCCAAATTGAAACCTTGATTGGTATGAAGAGGCTTGTGAAGAGAACTTTGAAAACCCAACTACAAATAATGTTGTTCGGGATACAGATCCATACCCTCTTTGTAATAATCAATACATGGAACAGAGTCAAGAACTAGCTTATGAGCCAACTCACAACTGGGATGATATGGTTTATGAAGAAGACTTGGATGTTTTGGCTTGTACAAACAATCAAGTTCCATGACATCCTTTTTTTTTCTGATAATCGACTACCCCTAACCCTCCTTTAGATTATATGAGCTATCAAGCTCTACAATATCCAAACAATACCATTACCATTCCTATACCTAGACCTTTAGCTTATGTGAGAAATCAAGCTCAAAAATGCCCCTTCATCATTTCAAGACCAAGTCTTTTGGCTTGTGCGAGCAATTAAACTCCACATCGCCCTATCATTACCATTTCAAAACTTCATCCTTTGGCTCATCCAAGAAATCATGCTCCCCAAGGCCCTACTATTGTCCAACCATAAGTCATTCCTCATCTAAAACCAATCACATCCAAACCTCAACTGATCTAATCCTTTAAAGACTGAGTTGTGTTCAAAACTAGTATTTTTTAACTCATTGGAAACCAAGGCCAAGAAAACAAACCAATATGAGATATTTCTATTACATCAACTATTTATGATAAGTTAGCCTATGATGAATCACCTATTGATCCTATCCCAGTTGTTGAGGAGTCTCACACTGATGAGCCAGTCTTTGCTGAGTCACTTCTTAATGATTATAACTGCCTTTAGGCAAATCATTATCTTGACTATGTGCCTATTTTTCAAGATCCTCCTATTGACAAGCTAGTATATAAAGAGTTATCTCTTCACCTTTTTCCCATCCTAAAGGAGTCCCACTCTAAAAAATTGATTCCTATGGAGCCCATTATGCCATCATAGGCTAATAATTATCCACTACTAAACATTCAATAAGACATCATTGTAATAGATTAGCCATCAGATGAAGAATCAGAGTTAAAGTCAGGTTTTATTATTGAATCGACATCAAATTTAGCATCAAAATTAGAATCAACATTAGTCTTGACTTCAAATTTAGAGTCCCTTGAGTTAGAATCAGATTCAATGGAAGAATATGTTCATGGATGTTACAACATTGATTATACATGCCTCACAAATCAGTTTGAATACATTTATTATCCTTATACAATTTTTTAGGATGAGTACTTTAGCTTTGAAATAAGTTATCCTAGTATCTTTTATGAGAATTGTACAGCCTCTCCCCATTCCATTACCATTCCATAGGCCATTACCATCAACCAAAATAGCCATATCATTGATATTCCATCTCCCACAAGTGTCAATTGAGATATATAGAATCACACTTTATTGAACTGCATCCATGATGACATAGTATTTGAAGAAGAGTAAGGAGGCCAAGTCCAAATCCATATAGTAGAAGAAAACTCTTCTAGTGAAACCTTTTTAGAGGTGTTAGGGGACAATCAAAGTCAAAAATCAGCATCTTCTAGTGAAAAATTTTTAGAAGCACTAAAAGATAATCAAAGTCAAAAGTCCACATTCCTTAATGAAACCTTCTCAAAGATGCTATAGGACAATCAAGACAACTTCATTGGTGAAAACCTCTTTGAATCACCAACAGCTGAGCACAAAATTTCTTCAATGCTTGATGAAGATAATAACAAAGATCAAATCAAAATAGCTTCCAATTTATAGCCTAATCAGATGGTAGCTACTCTCATGCCCAAACAATAGAAAATTTTGATGGTCCTATCAAGAGAATAAGTCTTCAACCTTGCCATAACCAAAGTAATGTTGAATCTGGCATCAGTAACATTACGTGTGACTGAATGTCTTGATCTTC
Source organism: Torreya grandis (assembly GCA_037957365.1). Taxonomy (NCBI): domain Eukaryota; kingdom Viridiplantae; phylum Streptophyta; class Pinopsida; order Cupressales; family Taxaceae; genus Torreya; species Torreya grandis. The sequence goes on along the minus strand of JARHVA010000888.1, from coordinate 1,377,197 downwards.
ATTTGTTTCCCAACCATTCCACATTCCATTATCATCTACCATTCCATTTCACAATCAAACCTACCATCTATTATTTGTCCTTATTTACCATCTATGATCGCACTTTTCTTTGTAGAGGCTACAAAGATACCTTGTCTCGACATTTTAAGGAATTAGAATCAATGACCAATGAAGATCACAAAAGTATTCTTAGTAACCAAATTGGCATCCAGTTCTTGATAAAGAAATTATTTAGATGAGGTGTGGGCTAGAAATTAACATTATCAAGTATTCTATTTGTATCATTTGTTGATTAGGACGTGCATCTCCCCATTAATAGGAATAACAGAATTAAAAACCACACCTAGGGCAAAAACATGTACCATAACATTTCACATTGTCATGCCATTCCCCATTGTTGTATATGCTTATTTACCATTGTTGTAGATCCCATCCATTCACCCCACCACTTGGGGGTAACCGTCTTACCATTTTATCCAATCTATCAAAAACCATCATTATCTTTATCAAGACCATACCATCCTATCATTCCATTCCTATCTAGACCAAAGCCTATTTTTAGTCATCCTACCCAATCTTATTTTGATCTTGGTTCATTTGGTTCTTCTTGCACCTTTTGTGAGAGGATTCTAATCAAGTTTCAACAATCAATCCAATCTATGTTTACAATGATAGTCTATGAAAGTAGTGTGACCATTGATCTGGCAAGATATCTTTCATCCTATCAAGTTTGTTTATGTGAGCCTAATTATAACTGCCTATAGACAAAGTAGTATCTCATCAGTCTTGGTACTAATTATAATCGCTTATGGGCAAATTAATATTATTGACCTATGTCATTGTATCCTATTTATAATTGCTTATGGTAAAATTAGGGTCAACACTTGTTTACCATGCATTACCACATCACTTTGCCATTATTATTTTCATTTGACTAGCCATTGCCATATTTGACAACTTGTTGGGACCTAGTTGGTTTTTCCTTACTTTTTATGTGGATGGAATTACTATGATTTGAGGTCTTTTTAGGACTATGTGGGTCATGCTCAATTTGTGTTAAGGTCATCTACAGTCCCCCTTTCCATATGCTCTCATCAAATTACAAGCAACCTAAGCCATACGCTCTCATCATTTTGTGAGTAACTTAAGCCATATGCTCTCACTTTTTTATGAGCAACCTAAGCCATATGCTCTCCCCATTTTATGAGCAACCTAAGCCATAATATCTCATCATTTTGTGATCAACTTAATCCAAGTTCTCTCACCATTTTGTGAATAGGTATCTTGTCATTCTCTAATGAGTTAAGATACCTCAAAATGCTAAAAAAAATTCATAACATTTTAAAACTCGAAAAAAAATTGTCCTATCTAAGCCTAGTCAGTTATCCCCAATTCACCTTACTGAGGCATGGTCATTGTTAGGATGCTTTATTTTGGTTTTGTTTTCAAGATTTTTATTTGTTTTTTTATTTCAAGTTGTTTATTTGTTTGTTTGTTTTTTCTATTTGTTTGTTTGTTTGTTCATTTGTTTGCTTGCCTATTTGTTTGCTTTCAGCACTGTTGCCTTGATTCGGTTTATGTGTGTTCATTGGGTGATTCCTTGCCCACACTTATACTTGAATCCAACCATACTCATATGTCAATATTATCATCATGGTTTTTTTCATTGGTTTATTATTTTTGAGTGTTTATTGGATCAGGAGTCAGTCCTTATGCATATTTTTTAATAGTCTTTGTGTTATTTATCATGAAGCCTACCATCACATGCTACAGCAAAAATTAGCTTCAGAAAGGTCTAAAATCAATGGAGCCAAAAAAATTTATCCTTGGCACCTTGGCAAATCATCCCACCCACCTTGATTAATATAACCCATTAACCATTCTAGTTGTATCATTTCTAATTAGGACAAGCATCTCCTCATTAGCAGGTACAACTGAATCATTCACATTGATCAATCTTATTCTTCTATTCATCTATTTCATCACTTTGCACCCACTCATCTTTTAATTTGTATTTTAGGTTATATCTTTGAGTTATGCTTGCTAATCAGCCCTGATTGGGGCACCATCATCTTTATCCAATCCAAGTCATCTTAATGATTATAACCGCCTATGGGTAAATCATTATTTTACTACCTTTGGGAAAATTAGTAATCTTTTTTAAATAAATGCATGCAAGCATTTTCTTATTTGGATTAATCTCAACAATGTATTAATTCCACCTTTCTTCTTGTTTCTTTTTGAGGGACTGACCATCAACAAATGTGATGGCCACTGCCTTGAGGGGGCATCATCATAGGCTTCCCAAAATCATTTGGATCTTTGTTCTTTAATCATCATCTTCTTGTTGACATACAAGTCTTTTTCATTATTTGAGAAGACATTGTTTTTCCTATGATTTGCAACATTTTCCCAAATAGGGGCAAACTATAGACACCTAAATCTATCCACCAATGAATTCCAACTAAGATTTGGACAAATTTCTACCTAAAACACATAATTTGGCCTAAAAACACTAAAACATGCTAAACTATTTGAAACTAACATATTCAAATTCCAATTTTGGCTAGGGTATCCCTAAATGCAATTTATAGGCTAGCTAACTTTGATCAAATCATTTTAAGTCAAAATGCTAATTTTGCACCTAGGTACTCTAGATTGCTCTTTCTTATCAAATCCCTTACATGAGGCATGTGCCTTTGTTATTTGGTGTTGGTAACATCCTAAATGGGATAATGGATCCAATGCATCTGACATCACTTTCCAATTCTATCTAGTCAAAATTTGGACCAATAACAAGGCATTCTAATCAATTTGAGTAATTTGTGCACAAAGTGCTTAAATATGCTCAAGAGATAATTAAACCAAATTAGATCCTAATCAATAAATCCATGAAAACTTGTTGAATACTTGTTTTTAAAAATGAATATTTGTATCATTAGGTGACCTCATTTCTTAGGATGACATCCCTAGGCCATAAATGCCATAAATATTAGGATTCATGCCTCCCATGCCTCATCAATGCCCTTCATGCCTCTTAAATTAATTATTTATCCCAAATATTGATGAGCTGATTTATCAATTTTAATTACATAATTGGATTAATCCTTTGCCACACATCTCAATCTTGATATGGATGGTTCAGGTTGATTCTAATCAAATAAAAAAATCTATAAATAGAGAGGCCATGAACATCATTTCTAAGCTATTTTGGTGCAAAGTTATAATGCACAAATATCTTCAAGAAACCACTGAAATTAATGTTACCATGCCAAATTGATTTCAAGCCAAGCCACAAGCCAAAGGTGCCAAGGAGAGATGGAGGTAGCCAAGCTTCCATTGCCAAGGACTTCATGAGCATAAAGCCAAGAAAGCCACTAATACAAAGGAATTTGGAGCATCCAAGGAAGGTGAAGGAATTCTTGTTGATTTTTTTTAATTTTTTAGTTGTGGCTGACATTTTTTTTCTTACTAAGCTCACCCTATTAACTAGACATGAAGATGTTAGTTTAGTATGTTTTTTATTTGATTTCATTAACTAACACCATACTAATCTCCTCTTCTTAGTCGAATTCCTAGTTCACGATTAGGATTGGGGTCATGAACATTTTATCTTAGAAAAAATGGTCTTTGATTTTGTGCTCAAAATTGTGAAGCTAAGGAATTGATTTATTATTTGAGTTGATCTAAACAATCCTCCAAGGTAGTTTATCTCTTATTAGCCTTAGTGCGGATATTTTGGAGTGGTTCTTGAGGATCTTGTTCTTCAAGATCTTGTTTATGGTTCACAAGATCCTCTTTTTCCTAATCTTGATTAGTATGGGTGTGATGATGGGAAGTGTTAGTCCAAGTGGATAGGTATACTAGGTTTTTCAAAAGGTTGCAATCAAAGCTAAGGGTTAGCATGCCCCCGATTCCAATTACTTGAACTAATATTTGGTCATGGTTTTCATAAATATATTGATCAAATTGTACTCTAACTTCATCACTATGTAAAAATTCACTTGTGAATTGGTCTTCCTCTCTAGAAGTGTACATGTTAATTTGCATATCATCATTATCTTGGTTTTGGTCTCCTAGGTTCCCCCAAGAAGTCATTCTCTTGGTTGGATCCTTATCCCATTCTAAGAGTTTGGGCACGAGTTCGCATTAGCCTAATGGATGGGGATGATGCAATAAAAATGATTAGATGTGTTTTTAATGTAGGGTGATGAAAGAAAATATGACTTTGAATACTAATTTTGTCTAGAAACCAAAACTAAGAGTGGTCAATAGAGATGATTTGAATGTGACTATAGATTTAGGGAGATGTGAAGATTAGAATGACCACATACTATCAAAGCCTAAACCTTATAAAAGTTTAATCTAGAAAAGAGACCAATGATATGAAGTGATTAAATACCCTTCACACTAGCAAAGTGATGATTGGAAGGGTGTTAGTTATGAAGAGGTAATGATAATGAAGTAATGGGTGCTAGATTACAAACTTGACAAGGTTATATACGTTGATAATGCGTAGTCAAAGGGTGAAGATGAAGATATAAGGTGATGAGTGACCACTTAAGGTTTGATTTCAAGACTAATGTTATATCTAAAGATGTGAATAGTGAATATGAAATGGATGTGATTCTATAATGGGATACATCCTAGGGGTCTTTAGGTGTTTTGTAATAAAATGAGATTTATTGACTCGGTTCACAAACAACATGAGTTTAAGCACAACACACAAATAACACACTCAGCCACAAGTCTTAATTTAATCAAATAAATAGGTGTTTAACATGATGTTTGCATCATATAATGACTTCACAGGTGAGGTTGTAGGCTGATGACCCATTAAAGAATCAACCAAACCCTCTCGACCCCATTTGCACTTCATAGTTACTTAGGATTTGATCCTAACTCTGATAATAACATGCCAATTATGGTTGATGGGTCCTATCTTAAGTTTAAATAAGGGTTTATAAAAGAGTCCCTGAGATATGCAAAGGTATGTGGGGCCTAAATCCATATAGGGTGTTGTCTAATACTTGGTTTAAAGAGTCGACTCTTCACTTTCACAGATTACATGTATGGGATTAACCGCTTGGCCTAGTGACAACTGTCCCTAATTTTTATACTCTATCAAAACATGAAGTTTAATCAAATCTATGATGATGACATTTATGACACCAACCCATAATGACTAAGCCCATGTGTGATATGAATTCCATGTCACGTGTTATCCTAGACTCAATGGGCTAACACATAGATAAGCGAATATTATTTTTTGATTAATTACCTATATGAATAAGATAAATAATCAATCTAGACAAGACAAGATATATACAGGAAAAAAGATGAATTTATAAGATTTAGGCACTTCCCTTCAAACACAAGGGTTAGTAACTCAAATTTGGTGCCTTTGCCTTGAGAGGTCTTATAATAAAAGGGTTAGTATTTTGATTTTAAGCAAAACCACTAACTCCCTGCAAAACCGTGAATACACAACTAGTTCAATGCAATGTCACAACCAAAAACCACAATACCTTAACCTTTATGCAAACCACTAATTCTAAATTATGATATTATAATCAGTAGCAAATCAAGGTGGTCAACCGTGTAGTACTTGAAAATTTATAAGTAGTTATGCAATACCATAATTTTTATTACAAAATTGTGACTTCGAGAATGGCGATATTGTAGACTTTAAAAAATTTGACCTTTGACTATAATGCAGACTAATATAGATGCTTAGGAAATGTAGATGTTTTAGCAAGTATTTACAAGTGACTATGGCAAGCTTATTTTAAGTATCTTGGGACTAATACAAAATTCTTTTGACCTTTGAAGTAATGCCAAAATGAATCAAACTATTAAAAATTATAAGACAAAAGAAATATTTTATTTATCAGAATAGCCTTTGCCCTATGTTTACCAATCACCAACAGTAACTAGAAATAGATAGTATTAAAAAGACTACTAAAAATAATATCACTTAAATAATCACAATATCACTAATTTTATTACAATAATTTAGGTTTGAGATTAGCGATATTGTGGAAAATGACATAAGAGAGTAGAGACAAAACATTTTTATCTTATATGATCTTGTCATGTCTCCTTATTAATTCATACACAATAAAGTACAAAAAAAAACCTACTAAGATCTAGTTAGTAGATGTTGAGCCCCTTTTTGACTACGTATGGATCTATGCCAACTCAATAGACACTACGATGCAAGTTAATCATTTGGGATGATTGTTATTTTGATATCCTTTATGCCAATTGAAAGAATTGATGCACACCTTGCGCTAACTGGCAAGCAGTTAACTAGTGCCCAATTTTTGTGGGGTATCTTCATGAGCATCTACACATAGAAACTAGAGTGCAAAGGATGTAAGGTGTTGGATCTAATGGAATGATCAACCAATGCTCCAGCTCAGTACCCAATGTGTGCCCTCCACCTTGGTGAAAAAATGCTCCTGAGGGCTATAAAATCAAGTTTGAACTAGTATGTAGAGGAAGGTAAATAGAGTAGCAAATCTCTATAAAACTATCTTTGGAAATCATATTATGAATGCCATTATATAATTTTTAGAATGGACACATTTGAGGATCTTCTTTGTAGTGCCCAAGCTCACCTATGAGCCTTTAGCTCGTTAGTAGTTTCAAATGAGCATGTGCTCTATTTCCATTAATATGTACTCTATTTATTTGAACCTTAGTAATTGAAGAATGGCATTGCACCTATCTAAGCATTGATCTAGTCCATATGGCTATGGCAATGTTCTTTGAATGCAACTTAAATGTAATAGTTATAGTAGTGTAAATTTGACACATGAATGTGTTGTTAAGAAAAGTTTTATTTTAGGTCATTAATGGCATCTATGTGCTAAATAATGACATCGACCTAAACTAAAAAATAACATAAGCGTAGGAAAAGTCATACACCAAAGCTTTGGCATCTGCACTAGGAACGCTAACTTGAGCATGAACCCCTTGATCTAGGATATTCCATCAAACCTTCCAAGCGCTTAAAGGATGATCATCATGATAAAACATAGGTTTTGTGCCAATGGACCTTAGTTTATCCTTAAATTTCTTTCACCAAGAAACTTTCTAAAGCTTTTGATAAATGAACAAGGCTTACCATTAATTAGTTGTGTTATATCACAACTAACCTAACACTCACCTCGATTCTTTCTCTATTGTGCATCAGGTGAGTGTATAAGGCTTGTGCCTTATGTGATTGATGTCGACATAGTAGCGTGACAAATGTTGAGTGCCACAAGATTAGTCTAGGTTTGCACCTAGTTGTAACAATTCTAAAACTAACTTGGACAGCTAGATAAACACCTGACAAAGGAAATGGATTAAACACTAACTTTTTTACAACATTTTGGTTTCACTATCAAGACCCATGTTGAATTTTGTTATTGCAATGGTGTAACAAAACAATGCTCTGACTCTCCCTTGAGAACATCAAGCACTAGATGGAACAAGTAGAATATAGCTTTACATTGAAGCATCCATCCTATGAAGAATAGAAACCAAGGAAGTGGGTCCAAAATAACCTGTATGATGCTCTGTATGAGGTATTATTTTGTGAACTACCTAAGTATGTGTATTGATGGTTGGTTGCTTATATAACCCAAACAAGTTAAATTTATGGATAGTGCCTTGAGTGGATAAAAGATTGCTTAGAAAAGATTGAAAACCTTGATGCCACTTGGACCAGATCTATAGATAAATGGTGGCAATGCATGCTGAATAGTTACATGCTGAAGTTCACAATATCAACATGAACCCTAAACAAGTAGAGTATCAATTTTTTCATGAGCTCAGAGGCATGTTTGTGAAATATTTTGGCATAGAGCTTAAGAAATTGATGATGAATTATGGCTTTAAGACTATGAGAATGGAAGGTTAAAGTCCTTTCATGTATGAGAAGTGTAATGGGGAAAAGGGGGAGGTGTAAGTGAAGTAAAATGGGAGGGGATAAGTAGATGGACACCTGAAAGCTCAAGCAATAAAATTATAACAAGAGAAGATGCAAGCTGATAGAAGATTTGGAACCCAAAACTATCGAGAGAACCCATAACGAGTAGGATGGGTATGGGGAAATATCTCTTGAATTATAGCAGTGCCGAGAATAAAGAAACACTAAAGCCATAGATTGAGCTCATCAATTGATAGGTGTAGAATGCTTTAGGTTCCTATTGAATTTGACCATTAAATATGCACTAGAAGTGCCTACCCCCTTTGAACTTGTGACTAAATTTCATGTGTTGGATCCCCCTCAAGAAGAAATAAAAGTGATAACTAACCCTATTATCAATATTGACTTTAATCAATTTGTAGACTTACATTACAATTTTGTGATTGAATAAGTTGTTCCTTACTAGAGCTAAGTGAGGATACCTCGAGACCTTTGGGCACTAACTTGACAACACAAAACATAAGTACAAGTATTCTAGTTTAACAAATGTTAGCTTCATAGATTGGGCAATATCCCACAAGAAGTGGCCTAGTACCACAAGTCAGTAGTACAATGCCTTCATCATATTTGATGTTGACAGTCACCATATGGCCAATGCCTAACCTAGTGGTTAGAGGCTTTGAAAGGCCACCACCAAGGAAATTATCGATGAGACAAGAACCTCAAATTCTAGTACCCCCCACAACAAATATATTATGAGATGGTAATGCACCTACCAGAATATCACAGTGTATAAAATACCATAGAGTATGTGTTAAAATGTGAGCTTCAATAGTGCACTTAGGGTATAACCCAATCCAAGTGTAAGGTAACTTAATTCATAATAACTCTACTTGATCACATGCATACCTAATATAGTAAAATTAATCCTAACTAGACTGTGATTGATTAATACATGTTGAAGGAGGCCTTCATGAAGGAATTTGGTATACCTAAGTTCAAACAACAGAGCATCATAATGCTCAAGTAAATTAACCAAGGTTTATTAAAGAGCATGTGTTTGTATGATGATAGGTTAAAAACTCTCCTTTCAAAGTGTCCCTATGACATCCACCCCTACCATCATGCATAATGGTTTTTTGGAGGATTGTTAGTACCCTTCAAAAGAGCATTATCTATGAAGACATTCACAGACCCCCGTGAAGCACTAGAAGTCACATTTTAGGCCGAGGTAGTTTGGAGCACTGACATAGGAATCAACCCTTTCATGGAGGCACAAATTGCATATATGGCCTCCCAAATATAGAAACTAACTGCTATTTCATTTTAAGATGATTGAAGTGGATTATGGTGTGCTGACTGTGAGATAAAAGGCCATAAAAAAATAATTATCCTCAAAGAAATATGTGCACATTGCTTCTAAATTATGAAGTTTTCCATGAAGGACATGATGTTCATAATTGATCATTGTTGTAATGCACTAGTCAAGTTAACACAACCCTCTATTACAAGTTTTTTTATGCCTATACTCATGCCACAACTGACTGCTAAGTAATTGATGAGATGTGTGAAAACATGGAAAGAGGTACGCAATAGCCAATTATAATAGCCAAAGGGTTGGAAAACTAAATAAATGAGGGTTATGGCCAATAAAATGCTAGATATGAGATGCAAAGAGGTGCAAGAGGGCAAGGTGGAGGATGTAGTGGAGAAAAATTCACATCGTGATCATGTTACAAGTGTGGCTCGATGAAGCACTATCAGCATGTCTGCATGACACATCTAATGTGCAGGGATTATCAAAGACTACATTCAATCAAAGAATATACTGACTTATATAATAAATTAACTAAAGGCCAACCTAGTGTAGACAAGGGCATAGTAATGATCAGGTACAATCTAAGGATGGAGAAGTGGGATACAAAGGTGAAATCACCTTACACAAAACCCATCAAAGTATAGGCAACCAATCGTAGTGGGTTTACCACTTAGTCACTAGTTACACCAACACCAGAGCTACACCTAGAGTATGGAGAACTAAGCTACATTGAGCACATCATGTAGCCAGAACCCAAGGCTACACCTTACCCCAACCCCATGCATCAAAAGGATGTCTTACAATAAGCCATAAATATCATCCAAAATCTATAAGGAGAGATCTAACTGGCCATAGTCCTAGAAGTGTAGGCTACCACCTCCCACAAGAAGCATGATAACTAGGAGGTTAAAATACAAGAGCTAAAAAATATCCTTCACCTCTTACAAATGGAAGGAATGTTGTCCCTATTGAAAAACTTGCTCCTAGAGCATGCAGGGTAGAAGCCAGTTGAAGTTATCATGTCCCACATGGTTAAATTTGTCATGCCCCATATGGGGAATGCATGAGAAGTAAGGCATATACAAAATGTAGAGTATGATCAAGAACTCTTCATAAATGCCATAATTGATGGATGGTTTGTATGCAAGGTCCTTATGGACATAGGCATCGAGGTTAATATCGTGATGAAGAATGCATGGGATAAGATGGGTAGGCCAACCTTGAGGCCTTCCTTTCACATGATTTTCATGGCCAAAAAATCTAGGACACAACCAATTTGGATAATAAAAGGCACCATTGTAGATATTATGGGCATAGAGTTCTATGTAGACTTTGAAGTGATTGAGTTGGCTAAGCATGATAATTATCCAGCACTCCTAGGTAAGCCATGGTGTTATGCAAATAATGCCAACATGCACTTCAAGAAGTGTTATATGACTTTTGAAAATGGAGAGGAGAGGTTCATGATCCCCCTCTCAAGTGACCAAGGATCCCCTTATGTAGAAAGTATTGATCTTAAAGATGAGATCAACCATATCTATAATATTATTGTGTAAGGCACCAAAACTATCAACCCCAATGATGAAGGAGTGCTTTCTTAGGATGATAGATAGTAGAACTTGGACACTACCAATATAGCTTATGACTGATAGGTCAAATAATCTTACATAACCATTATTCGGAGGTGCTACATAGTGAGTGCTAAGGTGCCAAAACCTATGAGGATTTGATGGGTCCAAATCAATCATACTTTGCAAAGAGGGGTCCCTTGTAATAGGAAGAAGGGAAACATAGTGTTTTGCCTAAGCAAAGGTAAAATTATGGTTCTCTCATGATATGATGGGAGTAATCATGTACAAGAGTATGTATATGACATAGAGTCATGCATCCCAAAGGAGAAAGATATAGTGGGCATACTGGTGTATACTTTAAGGAGCACTATCACTCATTGGTAGGTAGTGAAAAAGCCTAGCTTGCCAACTTGGAAATATGTAAAAGAATCAATATGCACTAGATTTGGTAAAAGTAATTAAGATATAGACATCTATACATCCTTCAGTGATTCTGACTCTATAGTGCATGTGTGCTTATGTGAAGAAACTTAGATTGAGTGTGATGCAAATACCCTAAGGAACCTATGGGTGCATGCATTCTACAAAACCTTGAAGATGTGGGCATGGTATTGGTATGTGGTTAATAAAATTTTCCACAAGATAGTTAGCTATGATTAATTAAAGGATAATTTTGTGCACACCTTCTCCTTTTCCTTACATAACCTGGAATTGATCAAACCAATACAAGTCATTCAAAGGGCAGTGTTTGAGGATATTGTAATCTTAGAGAAGCACCTAGAAGATATGTTTGGGCAGAAAGTATTAGCACTCCCAACTTTCTTCAAAGAAAAGATACTCAAAATTGAATTGAGTGATGAAGATATGGATGGTTGGAAAGCATAAAATTGGACATCCTTAATAGGAAAAAGTATGATAGTGCACCAAATGGATGATAGTGCCCTTAAAGAGGAAGACCCTACTCATCTCCACATTTAAACAATTAAGGGGAGTAGGAAAGTTGAGGAAACACATTAGGAGATAAATGATCCCTATCACATTCCACTCAAGACCACCTAGGTTATGCACATTGTGGAAGGAGAACCAAAGGTGGCTACTCTAGGTGCATATTGGTCTGACATGAAATTGGCATGAATTGTGGATCTCCTAGAGGAGTTTAAAGATTTATTTTCACACAATTATCATGACATGAGGGGAACCGATCCATCCCTTACAAAAATGATCATAAATTTGGCAAATGGTGCATGACTTGTCAAGAATCACCCTATATAATGAAACCCAATCTCTGCGTGAAGGTCAAAATAGAGATTGATGGTATGTTGATTGTAGGAGTGATCTACCTGGTACAAGAGTCAGAATGGGTAAGCCCAATGGTGATTAACATTAAAAAAGATGGGCGTATCTACATTTACATTCATTATCAATTATTAGATGTTGCCTATATTGTTGAACCATTCTTGATTCTATTCATTTACAAAGTTTTGGATGGAGTCACAGGCTACAAAATCTATACTTTCACTGATGGTTTATTTGGATACCATCAAGTTCAAATTGAAGAGGAGGACAAGACAAAGACAACCTTTACGATAGAATGGGGTTATTCTTTCCTATAATATGATGCCCTTTGGGCTCAAGAATGCACCATTTGTATTCTCCAAAGTGTTCATCACCACATTCAAGGATTTTATATATAAGTTCCCCCAGGTGTACCTTGATGATTAGACTATGTATGGGCTCGTAAGAGACCATTATGACAACTTGCACCTCATGTTTAAGAGGTGTCGACAACTACAGATATCCTTGAACCTTAAGAAGTGCATCTTTGTGACACCCTTTAGTACATTGCTCAAGCATATCATCTGTAAAGATGGTCTACGTATCAAACCCATGAAGATTGCCATTATTATTCAGCTCCAGACTCCTTCCACATACAAAGACATTCATTCCTTTCTTGGTCATTGTGGCTATTATAGAAAGTTTATAATGATATATGCAAGGATCACAACATCATTAGAGGAGCTATTATGTACAGATGGTCCATTCTACTAGGGTACAACATAAGAGGATGTTTTTGAAACTCTAAATCTCAAGTTGGCTAGTGTGCCTATTCTTTAGTTTCTTCACTGGATGACTCCATTTCATGTCCTATCTCCTTTGAAAGTATAAAATTAACCTAGGTAGAGTAAAATTACACAACTACTGAGTGTGAGGTATTGGCCATGGTCTACACCCTCCAAAAATTTAGGAATTACTTATTGGTGACCCCATTCATCTTTTTCACTGATCATGAGGCACTTAAGTACCTTGTGAATAAGCCCATTCTCCATGGGTGCATTTTTAGATGGATACTTTTCTTTTAATAATTCTAGTTCTCAGTTTTAGTGAAACTTGAGAAGCATAACTTGAGACTAGACCATTTATCCCATATCAAACCTGGCAATGCAGTAGTGTCCATTGAAGATGACATGCCAGTTGCATAACTCTCCAAGGTCCAACACATTCTTTAAGACTTGGCATAAGTATCTTCCTTTATAACATCTAGTTTTTTGCCCCAAACCATGAAAACCAAAGAAAAGAAGCAACTCACCATTCACACTACCCCCTTTCAAATAATTAGTGGGTAGTTATATAAATTAAGTAGAGATGAAGTCTTGTGCTAATGTGTTTTAGAACATGAAAGAGACTCCATTCTACATGAAGTGCATGAGGGGATTCTAGGAGGCCATTATGTTGGAGATACAACAGTGTATAAAGTGCTACAATCAGGCTTATAGTGGCCAAGCCTATTCCAAGATGCAAATGATCGCACTAATTCATGTGACATATACCATCATATAAGGAAGCCTAACCATCAGGATTAGATGCCTCTCATCCCCATTTTTTCTCAAGCACTATTTGATAAATGGGCCATTGATTTCATTGGGCTAATTACTCCCATAGCAAGGCATATAGGCACAAGGTATATTTTGGTGGTGATTGAATATTTCACCAAGCAGGCTAAGGTAGTACGTACTAAAAATTACATTTCTACCACTACTGCATGATTCATATGGGAGAACATCACAAGTCACTATGGGCGCCCACTCAATTTAACTAACGATAGAGGAACACACTTCCTCAATGAAACTATGAAAATCTTGCTAGCCAAATACATGGTGATGCACCATAAGGCCACCCCATATCATCCCTAAGTAAATGGCATAGCCAAGGCATTCAATAAAATATTGGGAACATGCCTCATAAAAATATGTGACATTGGTCACAATGATTGGGATGATCAAGTGTCAATGGTGTTATGGGCATACCACACAACCTACAAGTACCTAAAAAAAGCAATAACTAGTGTTTGGCATTGAGGCAATTCTACCAATGGAGTTCTTGGTACCATCATTGTGCATTGCATGAATTGGTCACCTGGATGACCAAATTTCATTGAGTGCAAGGCTAGAGGACTTGAAGTAGTTGGATGAGGTGCATACCCAAGCAAGATGGATCTAGTAGATTGAGAAGGCATGCCAAAAGTTATGGTATGATAGGCATATTAAGTGCAAAGTAATAACTAAAGGAGAATTGGTATTTCTCTATGATTCCAAGTACCTAAGGCACCTAGGAAAGATACAGATAAGGTGGATGGGTCCATATGTCATCCACCACATATTGGAGATAGGTGCATGTAAGTTGTGCACATTGGCTATAAAAATGCTCCCTAGGCATTTTAATGACAATTGTTTGAAGCCATATTAGCAATAAAATGGTGCTTTCACCATGAGACACCAAATTTTTGGTCATGAGTTGATTATGTTATGTTGACCAGAATAAAAGTTTGGTGCAAGCAAAATAGTTCCTTATGATTATTTTATTTTATGTTTTTATGGTGATGAGTGAATAAATGATGATTTGAAGCCCACTAGTGAAATATTCTAACACATTCTAGTTAGGTGAGTTGAGCATAAATGTTTTCCAAGTGCCTGAGGCTAAACACCTAAGTTATGGGTGTGTGACATTTGCCAGACTTGAAAGATTACTGCCCAAGCTCTACATATTGAAGATTCAAGATGTAAGATGTTTTCAAGCCCAAAAAAGAACTATTTTGGCACTTCCAAGCATAATACCAGTTGGGTGAGTCAATCAAGGATGCTTTTTGAGTACCTAAAAATAGACACCTAAGTTTTTGGGTGCAAGGATGTCACAAAACTTTAAAGATTTGAGAACTATGTGACAAAGAGAGGTACACAGGATAAAAGTGCATAAGTAGTAGAGTGACTAAACACAACATGGTCATGCATAAAATATCAAATAAGAGTGAATTACTAGAGGGCTAGCCTAAGGGATTTTTATGGGGTAAGATAGGCCAAAGCAAGATGAAAGTATAGAAAATTCAACAAAGATAAGAAAGTGCACTTAAAGTGGAAGCATTAAAGGTAGATAAAATGGAACCATGGAGGATGAATCATGTGCATGTGAGGTTTTATGCCCAGTTTTCTATTAGGAAGATGAAGGTCATGCCAAGTAAACAAAGCACAGGGGGAAGATAGTTGAGACAAGCTAGTATCTACCCAAAGTGAGGTGAGAAGTGACCGTTTGAAAAAACATGTCACTTCATCAAAAAAGCTATTAGGAGAATTTATGGAGGTAATGGCAAAGGCACAAATATCCATGCTAAATACTAATGTGATGGTATATTTTCATGGATTTTTTAGATATTACCAAACTTTAAGACATTCAACTATCGATACCCCATTAATCACCTACATTTAAGAAGGTAGCTAAATTAAGGGTATCAAATAGTGAAACGATGACTAGTTTAGGTTACAAACCTTAAGATAATTTACACACAGAACATAAAGAAAACCATATTAAACTAGATCCAAAGCAAACAACTACTATCAAAGTGAACTCTTGATCACCCATGGATGTTAAAAGTGAGTGATTGAATATAAAAAAGCATTATGTTTGCTTTAAGATTAGCATAGGTAAGAGTGGTGCATGAATTATGTAAGAAATAGACTGTAGAAAAGTAGAGTGATGTTGAGGCTACCATTAATAGCATCTCAAGCTCAGAATCTGAAGACACAATTGCAAATCTCATAATTGTGAAAAACGCCAATAAAAATTGAAGGCTTCAGCAAGCTAAATAGTCGTCACTCAATACCATCTGATTCAAGATGGGGAAGAAGCATATGAGTTCAAGTCTATAGTAGGCATAGAATGATGCCAAGATGTCATAGATAGTAGAAGAGATGGCTATGATAAATACCAAGGCACATCCCATTATAGGATTAAACACTATAGAAGTAGACATGGAGGTGCTTAAAAAAATGTCATACCAAGTGATACAGTTTCTCTTGGAGGTCTTGTTAGGGAAGAATTGGATGTATTTTCTGCACACCTGCTAATTAAATGAATATAACCACCATACCTCAATACATGTGCAATATCTATTACAAGATTGGATGGTTAACATGGGGGCCAAGACAAAATTAGGCACGACATTATTTGATGTCTCCATCTGAGATAGACATGTGACTTATGGTATAACTTAGATCTATGAGTTATCATGCTTTGGGAAGCTAGGGGAACTTATATAGTTCCTCTTCTCATGAATCCATATATATTGCATCTATTTTATAGGTAAGCACATGTGGATATCAGCATGCCTAATAGGAAGAATTATCAAGCTCCTAGACTTTGGTGCAAAAATCCACTAGATGATGGTAGATGATGTTGAAGTTGAAAGGGTCACAAAACTTCTCGGGTACTACAAAAGAGGATTCATGTTCCTTATAAAATATATCAAAGACCCTAGCATGAGGGTGGTAGCATGCCTTATGAGTTCAAAACTTTGCCTCATTGGTTGGTAGACATACATCACTAAGTCCTACATGTACATCGCTTATCACATGGTGCAAGGGGTCAAGTTCAACATTAAAAAATTCACAGCTAAGGAGTTAGTGAAGAATGCGTTGGAGTGTCACACAACACTAGAGACCTTTAGGTGGGGTTTAATATAAATTTTGTTAGACATGGAAGAGATTGGCACTCCCAATGGTGATGAATATGATCTTTGGGTCTTCTTAGAGCACAAAGACTCGCTAGTACAAAAGTACCTAGACTTCACTTATCCCCCTTCCTTATATGCAAAGGGTCTCAAGTGATGGGGTAATGCATGCAGTAGATAGAGGCATTCAGGCTAGAATGTCATATCCCTAAGGAAATTCCCCAAAACATGTTTGGAATGATGACTTTCACCATTATGAAACATTTCTATGTAGTACACCTAGTGCTAATAGAAGGAAATCACTCAAGATGGCTCAAGCTTTCTTATGCATTCTTCATAAAATATTTTAGAGAAGCACTGAGAAGGATCCCTAATGCATAACAACTAGACATCCCAGTGAAGGAATTGGACTTAGAGAGGAGTAGGTTGTGGTGCCACTATGTGTGCCTAGGGGGAAAAGTAGTAAAAGATGAGGATGACTCAGATCATACCGACATCCATCCCCTCTAGAAATAAGTGATTCTTGGGCACATCTATATGTTTCATTATGAGATGAAGCCAATGAAGAAGGGTGAAAGCATCGAAAAGGATGATAACCTTCCATTTTATATCAATGATGAAGGGTAGTCGGTGCTAGCAACACAACACAAGTCTCTCCAAAAGAAAAAGGGGGAGATACTTGAGATGTAGGAGCACATCAGATTGAAAATCACCTTTGGTGACGAAGCCACCCCCTTGGCCCCAAAGAAGAATCATGTGACCTTTATATCAGGGGTTGGTTCACCAAATAAAAGGGAGAATAAAAATAAATCCAAGGGGCCAGTCATAATGCCTACAATAACTTTGGATGAAATGGAGGAGAAAGAGGTGTGTAAGGGAGCATAAGTGTAGACAGTGTGTGAAGAAATGGAAATGGAGGAAGAGGAAGAAGAAGTAGGGACAAGATTGTACATTATCCAAGAAGAATCAGTAGAAGAAGAGCCTAATGCCACAAAAGTTTAGGAAACTCTCCAAGGTGGCACTACCACCACACTTAGACAAACAAAAAATCTATCAATCACCTCATCTAAAGATCTCACCACATAGCCTCCACAAACTAATGAGGAAAAGAGAGAAGCATGGAGGAATCTGGGGATGAGCGAGTTAGAAATATTGAAGGTGATGGCATTTGAAAATAAAAGGGATACCATGAGAAAGAAGGGCATGACCTAGTAGGAGATCAAAAAAGTTAAAGAGAAAGAAAAGATGGTTGAGGAAGAAAAGGCCTTAGCATAGGCCAAGAAGAGGAAGGATAAGAAAAAAAAAGCCCAAGATGAAATGGCTAAGAAAGAGAAGGAAGAGAATAAGGTTACTACAAGCATAGAAACAATGGAATAAGTAGTAGCAAAGGCACCTAGCACCCCCACTAGCCCAATAGAGAAAGCTGCACCACAGGCGTGCCCAAGTAGTGAAGGGGTGTCTGGAGATAAGGAAGTTGATGTTGGTGCCTTAATAGAGAAAACAAAGAGCATAGAGGAAACCTAGCAAAAATAGGAGGGTGAAGCTGGCATTGAGGAGGAAGAAGAAATAGACCAAGGGGACAAGTTCAAGGAAGAACCCCTACTAGAGCAAGAAGCAACCTTAGAGGGAAGTGCCAAGGAGAGTGCTAGTATTGATGAAGAGGAGAATAGATAGAGCCAGCCATCATTGAAAAAGAGGGAGTTGAGCCAAGCCTAAGATAAAAGGCATAAAAAGGGTGGACTGATGAAGATTATTATATGCTTGAGTACATGTCCCTTAGAGCTACCACAACAAGGATGTGCCAATACCTATCTTTCACCTTTGATAGTTATATGGATGAGCCTCATTTTGAGGTACCATAGAAGGCCATACTAGGGATAGAGGAAGAAGAAGAAGGGCATGATTCCCTTCTTATAAACCCTCATGTATTGAAATGAGTTAGGTCAGCCAATGCACTCATCCAAATGGCCTCTAAAGTATCATGGAAGAACATCTTTAATGATGTTAGAACCTCAAAATGGAAGAGGATCACATTGGAAGTGGAAGAGGAAATAAAGGCCATGAAGTTCAAAATGTAACAACTGACTGAGTGGATAGAGGAAGTTGAGCCATCCCTCTTGGATGACTTTAACACTTCAAATCTTTCAGAGGTTGATAAGTTTTGCATGCTAGTGGAGCAAATGCTCCTAAGAATAAAGGTAGAGCCAGTGCTAGAAGATGATGACCCATGCATCACACTAAAACAAGAGTTAGTTATAAATCTCGAATAGGTGGAAGACATCTTTACACAACTAGAAGAAGGTGTAGAGGTAGATAATGCCATCTTCATGAACTTCTCCAACTAAGCATCGATCATAGATGTGTGCCTTAAGCAGGCAAAGGGGGAGAGGGAAGAGCCAATGGTAAAGACATACACTTTTATCAAGACCAAGTGTGCACAAATCATGGAAAATGTCAATACCCTAAGTTCTTAGATAAGTAACTAGGAGCAGAACCTGGGATAACTCTTCTATGCATTACAAACAAAGGTCAGCAATCAAAGAACAATCCTAGATGGAGTGATAAGGGCAAAGGCCTTCAGGAAAGAGTTAGAGAATACCATTGTGCTCATATTTATTATAGCCTTAATTGATATATACAATGATATATAATAAATCAAGCTCACCATCAAGGGCTTTTAGGACTTCAGCATTGAATTAAAGGAGAATGCACCAAAGTTTTCTGCACCAAGAATGTTGAAAGACTAGTTTGAGGGTGGACTAGTAATTTTGTATGGGGTAAATGTTGGGCATATTTTTTACTAAGTATAGATCCATGCCAACTTAGAGAACACTTTGGTATGAGGCAATCATTTAGTATGATTGATATTTTGATATCCTTTATACCAACTAGAAGAATCGACTCACACCTTATGTCAACTAGTAGGCAATTAACTAGAACTTAGATTTTGTGGGGTATCTTTATGAGTATCTGCACATGTCAATTGGAGCACAAAGGGCATAAGGTGATGGATCCAATAGAATTATCAACTAAGGCTCCAACTTATCACCCAGCATGCACCCTCCACCTTGGTGAGAAGATGTTCCTAAAGGCTATAAAAGCCAGTTCAAACCAGTATGCAAAGGATGGTGAATGGAGTAGCGAAGATCTAAAAAATTAGATCTGGAAATCATATTATGAATGTCATTCTATAATTTTTAGCATGGATACCTTTGAGGATCCTCTTTTTAGTACCCAAGCTCGCTTATGACCCTCTGGATCGTTAATAGCTTCAAATGAGCATGTGTTCTTTTTCCATTCATATGTACTTTATTTATTTAAACCTTTGTAATTAAAGAATGGTGTTGCACCTATTTGAGCATTGATCTAGTTCATATGGTTATGGCAATGTTCTTTGAATGTGACTTAAATTTAATAGTTATAATGGTGTAAATTCAATATATGAACATGTTGTTAAGCAAATTTTTATTCCAAGTCATTAATGGCATCTCTATGTTAAATAATGACATTGACCTAAACTACAAAAGAGGATAAGTGTAGGAAAAGGCATGCGACCAAGCTTTGGCACCTATACCAAAAATGCTAGTTTGAGCATGAACCCCTTGATCTAGGATATTAAACCTTCCAAGTTCCTGACGGATGATAAGCATGATAAAACATAGGTTTTATGCCTACAGACCCTCAGTCTAGCCTAGAACAACTTGCACCAAGGAACTTGCCAAAGATTTTGATAAATGAATAAGGCTTACCAATAATGAGTCGTACTATGGCACAACTAGCTCAATTTGGGCCCTAGTTCTTTCTCTATTGCACTTAAGGTGAACGCATAAGACTTACACCTTATGTGAATTGATATCGGCACAATAGAATGACAAATGTTGAGTGCCATAGGATTAGTATAGGTTTGTGTCTAGTTGTAACAAGTCTAGAACTTACTTAGATAACCAGATAAGCACCTCATAAAGGAAATGGATTAATCATCAACTTTTCTATAATAGTAGAGATTTTTAATACCTAAATCACTTGGTTAGTCTGCAAAAAGGGGGTTTTATGACAAGATAATTTCCTACAACATAGAGAGTAATAAGATAAAACTTACAGGTTAGAGGTCAATAAATAATCTTAACATATTTTAAAATAAATATAATATCATGATTATCGATGGTGATATTACAAGTTTTAGGACAAAACTATAACTCTCCAAGTGGCAATATTACATGTTGATACCCAAGCACTAAAATCCAAACCATTTCTATTTCCCTACACATAAAGGGCAAGATAGTACTCCTACAAAAAAGAATTAGATGATATAAGATCATAAAAATTAACCAATCCAATAGAAATTAGTGGTTATTATCTTAGCACAAAACCCTATGCTACCACAATTATAATGGCAATATCACAAGCTTTAATACGATATCGCTAATCTCAAAGCAGTAGTATTGCCTAGGGGTAAAAACATGTTAGGAAACCAGACTGTTAGTGGTTAAATTAGTAGCTAATGTGATACTATTGAAATAATGACAATATTATGACTGCAATATCACTATTTGTAGGTCAATATCGTAGTTTTCATATGCATGATGATTTGATCAACTCCAGAGCTTGTTCTTCATCCAGTTGCACCTATAGGTCACCAAATCACTTATAACAAGCACAAGGGGTTAGATTTGAGAGGTGGTCCCACTGTGGTTGCCAATGTGTGAATGTATTTTGGATTATTCACAATATTACTATATTTAGCAATAAAATCCCAAACATACAAATAACATCAAAATAGGGGATAAAGGAACAATCAAACACTTATAATGAGATTTATTACCATCCTTTTATTCCTTAGAACTCCTCTCTAAGATTTACAAGTTGATTTGAGTTCAAAAATGATCATATTATGGATTTCTTGATTGAGAGTCTTCAATAGCTTCAATGGCTTCTTGATGGTTTTGACAGGGATATAGAAGTACTTTGATAATGGTTGATAATGCAAATATAGTGAAGGGTTATGGATTTTCAAGTTAGTTGGTCATGAAAGAATGGATTGTATATATAGTCCAAGAGGAGAAATCAATGGCTCTTATTCAAACTTGAGCCATGTGGATCAAGGGGGGAGGAATTTTAAAGGAATTAAAAATTCCTTGGAAACCTCTAGAATAGAGGCTTCTAGAGGGGAAGGGCTAAGTTGGAGGAGGTTCTAGAATTGGAGAATTGTAGAATCTCCTTAGGGTCTAATTGGGATTAATGAAGGATTAGGTGGGTGATTAGGGACTAGGGGTGTAGGAATGGATAGGAATAGGTTAGGTTGGGTAGGTGAATAAAAGGGAATTTTAAATTTCCAAGTGGGCTAGATTAATAGCTCAGTAGGCTAATTAGTGGGCTAATGAGGGTAAGTAATTGGTTATAAGGGTGTAGTAAGGTTCATGGGATGTAGGGGATTTTGTGTAGGAATAGGATATTAGTTGATTGGCTAAGGAATATGATTATGGGTTAAATTAGTGAGTTTAATAAGATAATTAGACTGAGCAAATTTAGGTGCATACAATTCCAAATAATTTTTTTAGCCTAATGTACACTATAGCTGACAGGGTGTCCCCTTAATTGTTCACTATTCAAAATTCAAATTATTACATATTTCATGATATTCATCCAAACAAAAAACCATCAAATTCATTATAATCCTAATGATGTCATCTTCCACACCATATCACTTTTGATGTGTATACTACATTTAAAATTCTTGATAATACATAATATCGCTAACCTAAACACTTTTTGACATGTTACTATCTCCTTTAGAGGCAAATGCCTCATTACTTCCCCCTTTCCTCAAAAAGGGGGCACCATATCAATGTATACATATGCAAAGTGATTTTTTACCTTCGTATACAAGATGATAATTACTAAAAATCAACATATGCAACAAAGCAAAATTATGTAAAATCTTGGGGCATATGATTCCCCTTTTGCATAATCATTCTTGTATAAAACAGTAAACATATTAAATATAAGAGAAACACAATACAAATTATAGGGGGCATAACTTTGGTGTATTGTCTCCCTCTTTTACTAATTAAAAAATCATAATACAAAGTTGTAAGGGGAATGAACCCAGTTCATGTTCTCCCTTTGTAAATCTTAAAATACAAAATGCTATAATTTTTCAAATTTAAAAAATTAAATTTTTAAATAAATTAACTTCACAAATTTATAGTTTGAATCTACATATGTCTGTAATGGTGTGATTCATCATTTGAAAGTGGGCCAACATCTTGTAGATACCTAAAACTAGCCACCAATGACCTCCAACCAGGCTTTTGACCAATTTCTATCAAAATGCACAATTTGGCCTGAAAACACTAAAATGCACTAAAAGATGTGAATCTATCATATACAAGTGCCGATTTTGGTCAGAGTATCACTAAATGAGGTAACGCAATTTATGAGATAACTAACTTTGATCAGGGTTATTTCGAGTCAAAATGACATTTTTGTACCTGGGTGCTCTAGATTGCTTTTTTCTACCAAATTTATAGCACGAGATGCATGCCCTTGTTATTTTGTGTTAGAAACATCCTAAATGGGATAACGGATCTAATGCATCTAACATCGCATCTTAATACCAATCCAGTCAAATTTTGAGCTAATAATATGACATTTTCACCAATTTGATTAATTTGTGCACCAATTGCCAAAATTTGCATCAAAATTGATAAATCATGTTTAAGGCTAATTAATCTGAATCAAGAGCTTAATTTAATTTTCCATGGAACTTGTTGAATATTTATTTTTGGAAATTAATTATAAGTTTTTGCATCATCAAGTGACATCATTTCTTGGAAAGACATCCCTAGGCCATAAATTAATAAATATCTGATCAAGTCCTCTCATGCCTCATTAATGCCTTCCATGCCTCTTTAATGCCTCTCTATCCTAAATATTTGAGGGAATTTATTGAATTTGACTTACAAAATTGAATAGATTCTTAGCCACACATCTTCATCTTGAGATGGATGGTGTAGGTTCATTCTGATCATTTGTAAAAATATATAAATATGAGGCCTCATAACCATAATTTTAAGCTCTCTTGGTGTAAATTTATATTGCTAAAAATCCCTCTCAATCCATTGATGTTGTGTTATCATGCCCAATTATTGAGCCAATCCAAAGCCATCACAAATCCAAAGGTACCAAAGAGAGAAGGAACCAGATAACTCCTTTGATGAGGACTCATTGAGCACAATTCGAGTAAGCCACTTCAACAAGCTATTTGGAGCATCCAAGGAAGGTGAAGGGTTTCTTTGTCTTTTGCATTCTAGTTGAATTTCTCATTTAGTCTTGTTATCATGCTCCCCCATTGAGATAGGCTTAAGATGTTAGCGTGAGTGTGTTTTGTTTATATTTTGATTTCATTCACTAACACCATACTAATATCCCTTTATTGCAATCATATGTTCACAAATGGCATGCCCGATTAGATCCAGCCTCACATATTTGTTCAAGTAGCACCTAAAATAAACCTACTAACCATTGTCATGCAGGATTTTGGAGTTTGGGAGCAAAGAGAGCAAGAATTTGAGCAAAAATCTATTTTTTAGAAGTCGTGATTTTGTTACTATGGAGTCACGAGTTTGTCCTCTAGACCACAATCCCGCCACTAAGATAGTCATGAGTTTATCATTTTAAGTCACGAAATTATGTTTAAACTATGTTTTTTGACTAACCTTGTCTCTATCTATAGATCTCATAACTATATTACAATACCACTACTTGCAAGTAGCGATATTGCAATAACGTAATTCATTAATAGCGATATTGCAACATCACTACTCTCTAAGTAGTGGTATTACAATACCATGAGTTTCTAGTAGTGATATTGCAATACCATAACTTGACAGTCATCATATTACAATACCATGACTTGATAGTCATGATATTGTCTATCTGAGTCATGGTATTATAGGTAAGTTGTTAGTGGTTAAGTAACAATACCACAACTCTCATAGTGGTGGTATTGCACTATGACCTATGGAATTATTAGCCCAAGTAGTGATATTGTGGATTTATATTAACTGACCCAAGTATCAATATTGCTTGTCCAAGTCATTGTTTTACAGAGTAGTCAAATTACACTATGTGGAACCTGAGATCTCAATTTACAAAGTTGTTTGTTTCATTTGGAAAAGTGCCTTAAGACTAAATGAAACTCTAACTTTTTCCTTGCAGAGCCAACTTGAAAAGTGAAAAAAATAAGTTTCATCTAATATTTTGAACCTCTTTTTAAGTACTTAAAAGAGATTAGGAACTTTATTTTTGGTGCTTAAGGAAACACTTAGATGTTTACTTGAATAGTTTATAGTTGTTATTTACAAGTTTTTACAACTTAAAGCCAAGAGGCTAAAGAATACCACCACACATTTCATTTAGTGCTTCAAAATTGAACACACTTCAAGATTTTGCAAGTTGTTTATCTTTATTTCTATTAGTTAGTTTTGATTGAGCAAATAGGGAGTTGTGTATGTATGCTCTACCCCCATCCTCTATAGTTTTGATTGAGCAAATAGGGAGTTGTGTATGTATGCTCTACCCCCATCCTCTATAGGGAAGTTGTGGGATCAAAAGCACCGACTTCATTCCAAAGTGCCTTAGTCCAAAAGTGTAAAAGAGAAGTTGTGAAGGATTCCCCAAGACCTGCATGGCTTGGGTAATCTAGAAACAACCATAAATATCTTTTACTTAGTCTTTATTTCATGCATATTGGCTTATGAGGGGGATTTCATCACCTCCCATAAGTTCTTTAGGGAAGCTTTAACCTAGGGTTTCATCTCTTGGCATTGTCTTCAACCCCTCTCCACAGGGGGGTACATAAATTGGTATCACCCCCCTTGAATGACGATTTGAGTGGTTAAACCATCTCCTATCACTGGGACTAAGCTTGAGACATTTGAGCACATTGGACATCACACTACACTAAGCAAGTGATGGATGTAGTGGTTATAAAAAGGGCAAGACCTTTTTACAACAAGCCAAGTGTCATGGGCCTAGTTGATGTGTTGTTTCTCTTGAATTTTGACATGAAAGTCTTATGCATATGATCCATCTAGAAATGTTTGAAAACTAATTAGTTTTAGTCAACCACACTTTGTTACACTCTTGATAGGAATTTGGATAATATACTTGTATTTTGTCATTTTATTATTTACTATTTTTAGACTAAAACCAATGTGTTTGTTTATAGCCACATCCAAACCAATTTGTTTATACACCACTCCCTTGTCAAGGAGGTGTTATACTAATCATTTTACATCACACTTGTGCCTTATAATTTTTGATAACCTTGTTTGTGTGTGTGTTAATTGACTGATACAAATATCGTTATCCTGCCCAAATTAGATTTCAAGTTAGTGCCTTGGAGTATTTAAAACATAACATTTGATCACATCATTAGAGCATGATTACATTGTTATGTTGTTCAAATTGTTTCAAAACTTATTTGATTTGTACCAAAACCATTGTTTAAAACCATGTCACATATGCCATTTAGACCTTGTTTATGCACCATCATGTTGTCCAATCTTATTTAGCTTGTTTGGTCAAATCCTAGTCTTCAACATTGAATTTTCAATTAACATTGTCAAGTTTATATTCAAACATTGATTGATTTCTGTTTAGGCCTCAATTCATTGGGTTGATATATAGATCTTTCTCTTTTGGGTTTCATAACTTTGGTTAATCGATTACCCAAATTTGAAGACTATTGATTGTTTATTTATTTATAGAGCCTATCCTCATCATTTTTTGTGTTTTTATTTGGGATAACACATCCTTTCTCCAAAATCCTTTTGCCTTATGACTAATATCAATTGATCATGTTTATATTTGATTTTGTATGTCGGGTCTATGTCAAAGTTGTTCCAAACTTGTTAAATTAAATCAAATCAAATCATCCTTTGTTAGAAGTCTAACATTTGATGCCACATTTGGCCAAAAGTCCTAGTAGATCATGTTTGTTTGAGCTTAACTTTTGACTCCGCGTTTGGACAAAAGACCTAGCAACTCAACTTTTCCCTTTTCCTAGTTTAGAGCTTATTTGGAACACTTTGGCCTAGACTTTGACATACCAATTTTTATTCATTGCTTGACCTTTTATGTATATAATATTTGATGTCAAATTATTTTATGCCAAGTTTTAGCACAAACCATTTTGGAGATATAGTTCCATTTTTAGATCACATTGGAGATACAACTCCACCTTCGACCAAGTTAGACAAAGTTTGAACCTTTTGTCCTTTAGACATTATTTTTCAAATTTTGTAGAACTCTAATACTTTTTATTTTTGAAGCTTTCATCAATTATGTGGATATGTCTAGCTACACTTATGGTAGAGTCGTGTACAATCTAAGTTATGATAGAATGGCCACACAAATTGACTATAACTAAATGCTTGCTTATGATCTAATTCCAGACCTTGATTGGTATGAAGAGGTTTATGAGCAAGACTTTGTTGAAGACCCAACTATAGATAATGTTTTTTGGGATACAGATTCATACCCTCTTTATAATAATAAATACATGAAACACAATCAACAACTAGCTTATGATCCAACTCAAGATTGGAATGATATGGTTTATCAAGAGCACTTGGATGCTTTAGCTTGTGTGAGCAACCAAGTTTCATGACATCCTTTCATTATCCAATCATCAACTATTGCTAACCCTCATTTAGACTGTATAAGCTACCAAGATCCATAGTATCCAAAGAATACCATTACCATTCTAAGACCTCATATTTTTGCTTGTGTGAGCAATCAAGCTCCATGATGCCCTAGACTTATCCTTATAAGACCTCATCCTTTGGCTCACATTGCCCACCCATTATCCAACCATCAGTCATTATCATCTAATTCTAAGTATTCCCCACTTTATAAAATCCCAACTAATCCAATCCCAACCTAAACCAGTTCAGCCCTAATTCTAACTAATCCAATTCCAACCTCAACCAATCCCATTAGTACCCTAACCAATCCCATCAAAACCTCAACCGATCCAATCATTCAAATACCAAGTTATTTTCAAAAATAGTATTTTATAACTCATTGGAAACCAATGCCAAGAAAATCAACCAATCTGAGATGATTTTGTTGAAACAACCATTTGTGATAAGTCAACCTATGATGAATCACATTTCAATCATATACCTATTGTCGAGGAGTCTCATGTTGACAAGCTAGTCTTTGATGAGTCATTTCTTAATGATTATAACCACCTTTGGGTAAATCATTACCTTGACCATATGCCTATTTTTTAAGAGCCTCCCTCTAACAAGATAATCTTTATGGAGTTGTCTCTTGACATTTTTCCTATCATTGAAGAATCTCACTTTGACAAACCAATCTTTATGGAGCCCATTATGCTATCACAGGTCATTACTTATCTAATACCAAACACGTAATAAGACATCATTATAATAGAGTACCCATCAGATGAAGAATCAAAATTAGATTCAAGTTATATTCTTAGATCGACATCAGATTTAACATTAGAATTAGAATCGACATCAGTCTCAACATTGGATTTAGAGTCCCTTGAGTTAGAATCAGATTTAGGAGAATACATTTGTGGTTATTACAACATTGGTTATGCATACCTTGTAGACCAATTTGAATACATATGTGATCCTTCTATGATTTTTGAGGATGAATACTTTAGCATTGACACAAGTTATCCTAATATCTTCTATGAGGACTGTGTAGCCTCTCCTTATTCCATTACCATTCAACATGTCATTACCACCAACCAACATAGCCATATCATTAACATTCCATCTCCCACAAGTGTTGATTGGGACCGATAGAATCATACCTTGTTGAACTACATCCATGGTGATATAACAATTGAAGAAGAGCAAGGAGGCCAATACCACATTCATGTATCAGAAGAACACTCTCCTAGTGAAACCTTTTCAAAGGTGTTAAGGGACAATCAAAGTTAAAACTCAACATTTTCCAATGAAACCTCTTCAAATGTACTAGAATATAATCAAAGTCAAAAGTCAACATTCATAAATAACCGTCTTGGAGGTGCTATGGGACATTCAAGACAAATTCATTGGTGAAAACCTCATTGAGGTGCCAATAACTGAGCATAAAAGTGCTTCTCTTCTTAATGAAGAGATTATCAAAGACCAAATAAATATAGCTCCCAATATACAACCTAATCAAATGGTAGCTACTCTTAGATCCAAACAAAAACAAAATATGGTGGTCCTATTGAGAGAATATTTAGAAGTATTTATCCCTACCACATCCAAAGCTATGTTGAATCTAGAATCAACAACATTGTGTGTGTCTAAAACTCTTGATCTTCATTTATTTCTTTACCATTACACATTCCATTATCCTTCATAATTCCATTTTCCAATCAAACCTATCATCTATTATATATCCCTATTTACCATATATGACCATACTTTCCTTTGTAGAGGCTACAAATATACCTTGTCTTGATGTTTGAAGGAAACTGAATCAATGACCAACGAAGATCACAACAACATTCTCATCATCTAAATCTACAGCTAGTTCTTGACAGAGCAACTATTTAGATGAGGTGTGGGATATAATTCAACATGATTAATTATTCTATTTGCATAATTTTTTGATTAAGATGAGCATATCCACATCAACAGGAACAACAAAATCTAAAACCACACCTAGGCCAAACACATGTACCGTGCTATTTTCATTTTCCATTTTCATTTACCATTCCTTTTGCCATTTTTGCATACCCATCTAATCACCCCATCACTTGGGGGAAACCCTCTTACCATCTTATCTAATATATCAAAAACAATCATTATCCTAGAGCAAGACCATTCTATTTTACCATATCATTCCTATCTAGACCAAAACCTATTTTTAGTCATCCTATCCAATCCTATTTTGATCTTGGTTACTTTGGTTCTTCCCATACTTTTGTGAGGGGATTCTGATCAAGTTTTAATAAACAATAAAATATGTGTTTACAATGATAGTCTATGAAATTAGTCTGATAGTTGATCTGGCAAGATATCTTTCATTTTTCATTATATATCAAGTTTATTTATATGAGTCTAATTATAACTGCTTATATGCAAATCAATGTCTCTCCAGTCTTGCTACTAATTATAACCACCTATGGGCAAATTAGTATCACTGATTTAATCTATTGTATCTTAGTTATAATTATATATGGATAAACTAGGGGAAACTCTTATTTATCATGCATTAATGCATCACCTTGCCATTGTTGTTCTTATTTGCCTGGCCATTTGTCAGATTTGAGAACTTGTTGTTACTTGGTCAAGTTTCTCCCTACCTATTGTGTGGATGGAATTGCTGTGACTTGAGGTCATCTCAAGACTATGTAATTCATGCTTAATTCATGTTGACGTCACCTTAGTCCCCCTTTCCATGTGCTCTCATTATTTTGTGAGCAATCTAAGCCAAACACTGTTGTCATTTTGTGGGTAGGTATCTTATAATTATCTAATGAGTTGAGATACTCAAAATGCCAAAAACATTTCAAATATTTCAAAAATCCAAAAGAATTTATCATGTCTAAGCTTAATTAGTTATCCTCAATTCACCCTACTAGGGCATGGTCATTGTTAGGATGCTTTCTTTTGCTTTTTTTTTGGATTTATGTTGTTTGTTTATTTTGGGTTGTTGTATGTTTGTTATTTTCTGTTCATTTCTTTGTTTGTTTGTCTGCTTACTTGTTTATTTGCTTTCAACACTATTGCCTTGACTTTGTTTATATGCATTCATTGGGTGGTTCTTCATGCATTATTCTTGATTCCATCTATATTCATACATCAACATTGTCATCATGGTTTTTATCAATGGTGCATTATTTTTAAGTGTTTATTAGATCAGGAGTTAGTCCTTACGTATATTTTGGGATAGTCTTCATGGTGTTCTATCATGATGCATACCATCATCTGCTACTACAAAAATTAGCTTCAAGGTATATAATCAATGGAGCCATAAAATTTTGTCCTTGGCATCTTGGCAAATCCTTTCACCCATATTGATCAAGTTAACCTATTGACCATTATAGTTATATTATTACTAATAAGGATGAGCATCTCCTCATTCATAGGAACAACTACATCTTTTCCAATGATAAATTCTTATTATTCTATCCATCCCTTTCATCACTTTATGTATACTCATATGCTTGGTTTTTTGTGGCTTATTTAGTCATTACACCATAACATCTACATGTGTGCCCACTCATCTTTAATCTATATTCCAAGTAATTTCCTTAAGTTATGCTTGTTAATCTACCTTAACTGGGGCACAACCATATCAAACATCATCTTTAACCAATCCAGGTCATCTTAATGACTATAATCACCTATGGGTAAATCATTATTTTGAATTTTATTCCTGATTATAAACACCTATAGGCAAATCATTACTTTGACTTTTATTTTTGATTGTAACTGCCTTTGGGTAAATCAATATCCTTTTTAAATCAATGCATGCAATCATTTCTCATTTAGATTACTCTTAACTATAGGTTAATCCCACTTTTCTTCTTGCTTATTTTTTAGGGACCATCCATCCGCATATGTGGCAGCCACTCCCTTAAGGGGGTATCATCCTAGGCTTCCCAAAACATTGTTGGGAGCTTTTTATTCAATCATCATCTTATTTTTGGCATACAGGCCATTTCTCATTATTTGAGAAGACATTGTTATGCCTACGGCTTGTAATGCCTTCCCAAATGGGGGTAAAATGGAGACATCTAAAACTGGCCAATTTCTTGCAAAATGCACAAATTGGCCTAAAAACACTAAAATGCACTAAAAGGTGTGAACCTATCATATACAAGTGGAAATTTTGGCCAGAACATCACTAAATGGGGCAATGTAATTTATGAGACAACTAACTTTGATCATATCATTTTGAGTCAAAATGACACTTTCACACCTGGGTGCTCTCGATTGCTCTTTTATACTAAATTTATAGCACGAGACATATGCCCTTGTTATTTTGTGTTAGAAACATCCTAAATGAGATAATAGATCCAATGCATCTAACATCGCATCCTAATTCTAATGCAATCAAATTTTGAGCTAATAATATGACATTTTTACCAATTTGATTAATTTGTGCACCAATGGCTAGAATTTGCATCAAAATTGATAAATCATGTTTAAGGCTAATTAATCTGAATCAAGAGCTTAAGTTAATTTTCCATGGAACTTGTTGAATATTTCTTATTGGAAATTGATTATAAGTTTTTACATCATCAAGTGTCATCATTTCTTAGAAAGACATCCCTAGGCCATAAATGCACAAATTATCTGTTCAAGCCCTCTTATGCCTCATTAATGACTTATATGCCTCTTCAATGCCTCTCTATCCCAAATATTTATGAGGGAATTTATTAAATTTGGCCTCTAAAATTGAATGGATTCTTAGTCACACATCTTCATCTTGAGATGGATGATTCAGGTTCATTCTAATCATTTGAAAAAATATATAAATATAAGGCCTCACAACCATAATTTTAAGCTCTCTTGGTATAAAGTTATAATGCTAAAAAATCCTCTCAAGTTATTGATGTGGTGTTATCATGCCCAATTTTTGAGCTAAGCCAAAGCCATCACAAATCCAAAAGTGCCAAGGAGAGAAGGAGCCAAACAACTCCTTTGATGAGGATTCATTGAGCACAAGCTAAGCAAGTTACTTCTACAAGCTATTTGGAGCATCTAAGAAACGTGAAGGGTTTCATTGTCTTTTGAATTCTAGTTGTGTTTCTTATTTAGTTTTGTTATCAAGTTCCCCCCTTGAGATAGGCTTAAGGTGTTAGCATTAGTGTTTTTTATTTGGATTTTGATTTCATTCGCTAACACCATACTAATATCTCCTTATTGCAATCCTATGTTCACATGTCTAAGCTTAATGAAGCTCCATTCCTTGGCTACACTTTTAGAGAAATTATATTGGCTCCCTCTTTGCACTTTAGTAAACCTATACTATTTCCCTCTTTTAATTTTCCCATTTGTGCTCAATAAACACTCAGTGGTTAGCACTTTTACTCACTTTAGAGAACTCCCCACAAGTGCAAGCATACATATTAATCAAACCATAAGCTTCACTCATCGAGATTTGATCACTCTCAGCATCACCTTGTGAGATTTTATGATTACAATTTAGTGACACCTAATGACTTACCAACTCAACCTCTTACCAATTTCAAATTTTCTTATTTTCCTTGAACTTGAGGCAAATAAATTCAAAACCCCCTTTTATCCACTTGGGTTAGCTAGTCACCCAAGACACTCAACACCACCTATGAAGACAAAGTTTATTCCCACACTCAAGACTTTTTATTTATCCTTTACTCTAGTTTCTTCACATTATTATGTCACTAGAATAAAGGGGAGGGGGGGGAAGTATACACCCAAATTTGGTACAAACTTAAATTAAATACACACTTTTACATAACTATGTCTATTTGAATCATTGATGAATGAATGACTCACCAATGTGTCATTTTCTTCTTTCTCTTATTTTCTTATCAAATTATATGTATGTCACTATTTTGTATTATTATATTTTATTTTTGGGATCCTTATTTTTTATTTATATATTTGTATCTTCATTTTATGTCTTTTTTACAAGTTTTCACTACTCGATAGGGGCACACTATGCACCTATCCTGTAGTGCATACTTGTCCTAATGTAACTTGTGAAAGTCTTCTAAATTTATATGTTGTTAATAGTCCTTTTTATAATTTTTGGTCTTTTGAGTCTAACCCTTCATGCACTAGTGAATAATACAAAGGTCTATATAAACAAATGTTTTGCAAAAGGAAAAACTACTTACTCTCGATGTTCAAAATATATATAAAAGTTTTATACATGTTGAATAACTAATTTATATTTAAATTATAAGGTTGAATACATCATTTTCATTGCTTGTGACAAGGGTATTCATAAGAAAAAGAGAATCTAGTCTTGCATCCACAATTCCACACACAACTAGGAGGAGAATTACATCACCCTGAGGTCCACTTAGACTATGTAGGTAGTGCTCAATTACATAAGAATCTACAAGGACAACTTGGCTATTCCCATTTACCTAGTCCCACTTTTTTCATTTGATTTTCATTTACTGTATGTGTAGGGATTAGGATTTTACTTATCCAGGCTTTCTGCATACCCAACCAAGCTCTATACAGAAACATGACAAGTACACATAGAGGAAAACTAACTCAAACTTTAAAATCAAGCACACATTCAATACAAATGATAGTGGAGGAGAGGATAATGATGCAATATGGCCTTATCCACCTACTATACACTTGTTCATGTATACTTTGATCTCTTGTTTTTGGTAGTGACACAATCACATGATTACTTTGTTCATTTTTTGATCTAAAAACACCCTACTTATTTAGTAAATAAAATAGAATATGCTAAGTACTCACTGAACTTTGTTAAATACAATTATTATCTCACTCTAACCTTTTGGCATTGAATTATATATTGTATTGTAATTTATTTTACATTCATTTTCTATAGTTTATTTTTATTCAAATTGCTTAATTAAATTTAAATAAAGTAAATAGAGGTTGCCCCTTAAAGTCGATCATGGTTTATTCATATATTATACTCTATTTTAGTCATATTATGATATATTACTATTATTCCATTTAATTGGTGAAGTAATTTCATTACAAGTGGTATCAAAGCTTCAATTTGGGCAATTGAGTGTGTGAACCCTAATTTTAGATATTCTCTTATATCTTTCAATACATAGTGAATTTCTCTACAATTTTATTAATACTATTGGAGGATAATTCAAGGACATCTAAGTGAAAAATCTAAGGTCTATGGATCATTTTTGAGTGAGTTATTATTATTTTAGTTTTTTTTATTGAATTCAATCTATAGGCCACACTTCGAGGATTTTTTTTGTACATTCTCGAAAAGCTTGAAAAAATATAGTGGGGGTCATATATTAATATTTTTTTATTAGAACCTGACATCATTACAAAACATGTTATTCAAAGTTGGGTCAAAGGTGACAATCAATGTTGGCAATGTCAAACATTGTTATGGTAGGATAACAAAATAAGGGTCAAGGCAATAATTATAAAGCTTTGGATAAAACTCTATCCAAAGAGGATATGGATTTGGAAACAATAATTGAAGGATCTTCTCTCTAGGGTTTTCTTTGATTGATCACAAGGTGAGCAAGCTTGATTTTGAACTATGAAACCTATAGTCAGAGATGAAAGGAGATATGAACAAGATCAATCAAGACGTGAAAGAAACCAATCAATGATTGGATTTTCTCATGAAAACACTTAATACAAATTTTAATGTTCATCAACATCTACCAAACTACCTTAAAATCACTATTACCCAACCCAATTAGGGTGGATCTTCCAACCAGTCCAATCCAAATCCAAGTACTTTATAGCCAAATAACTTGATGCCAAATGTGGAAATGTGTAAGTTTTATGGGAAGGATCTAGTCACTTACATCAACCAAATGGAGATTTTTTTTTATGTGTATCAGATCTCATATAGATAAAAGGTGGTCATGATATCCTTACATCCATAATAATAATAATTAATTTGGTATCGATGGTTGTACACACAAAATAAGAATAAGGCTCTCAATATTACTTGATTAATTTTCACAAAGGAGCTATAAACACACTATGGTTGTAATATGGTAGCAAAATACTTCAACCAATTGTCAAAATTATGCCAAATAACCTCAATTAAGGATTATATTCATCAATTTTAGAACCCATATTTTTGTGCGGAGACAATTACAAATGAGAACCTGAATGATTTGTTTTTGGGTCACCTCAAAGACCACATTCAACATGAGGTATGAATGTTTAATCCATTTAATGTTTATGATTATATTGTCATGGCACATAGGATAGCAAAAAAATCATGGTTGTGAGGGGACATACCTTTTAAAGCATTAGAAATAATAGCACTCCTACACCATCATCTTCATATCCTACTAGGTTAACTCCATAATTAATTGAAGAAAAACAAGCAAAGGGGTTATGGTTTAACTATGATAATAAATACAGTCTAAGACATAGATGTGTATAAAAGAAGTTGTTCTACATTGAGGGCACTAATGAAGAATTTGAGAATCAAGAAAAAGTAGTTGAGGTTGTGGATGAGCTAGGGTTTTGAGATTCCTAACCAATTATCTCTTTTCATGTAATTTTAGGTGTTAGCTCCCTACAAACCCTCAAGATAATGGGTCTCCTAAAGGGACATAAGGTGACACTATTGATTGACTCAAGGAGTACTTATAACTTAATCAACCATCAATTAGCTACATGTTTGAATTATTTTATTTACCCATCTCTATAATTTCAAGTCGTGATTATGGATAAGAGTACAATTAGTTTTGAAAAAAATCATAGTATTAAACTTGCCATGGGAGATTACTTGATAAGTGGCCCTTTATTCTCCATTCGCATGTGTGGAACTAATATTGTATTGGAAGTCCAATGGTTTAAGACCTTGGGCATGATCAAGATGAAATTACAATAATTATTCATGTGTTTTCATTTAAAAGATAAGATGTTTGAGTTGAAAGGTTGCACATAAAGTTTCATCGAATGGTAAGCTTTCATCAAATGCAAAACATCCATAACAAAGGATCTGAGGGTTCTGCAACATAATTATTTTTAGTGGAATAAAAATAGACACTTGCACACATATCAAAATATTTCTAGGGAAGGGTGGAAAATTATGCAGTGATTATTGTGGATATGCCCATAATGAAGCCACCTATGAGAGACACTTCTTACAAAAGGCCTACAGAGTTATTTCCATAATCTACTAGCTCTTCCTTGAAGATCCATCCAAAGGTTTAAATAATCAAACATAATCAACAACAAAAAGATGTATTCTCCAATCTTAGAGAGAATTTTCCAAAGTCACATAATAGTCATGTTTCTTGCTTGAATAAAAACATTGAACAAACTATTTATACCCATATAGAGTTACCTGAGCCTGAAAAATAATGCCAAATTATTTTGAAACCCAGGAAAATCCTTCATACACACACTAAGAAGGTGAGGAAGAAGGTAATTAACAAGTATTTGATCAAGTGGAAGACTCTGAATAGTGAAGATGCAACATGAGAGGAGGAAGACTTCTTTTACCTAAATCCATAGATCATTAATGTTGAGGACAAGGAGGGGGCATGTTACACCCTTACCATATAGTGTGTCTTGGGATATGTATAACTAACTTATGGCTAGTATAACCTTTAATTAAATCATGTTATTTAGCTTAATATTGGTGGTAAGGTTAGCCTAAGGTGTTTACATAGAATTTTTAGGGTATATATAAGAGGTAGGGGTTAGTATTTGATCATCATATTGTGAATTTTACTCTTATTTAGGATTGTGTAGGTTATCCTCTTGAAGTGGTTCATCATTTATACATATATTCTGCTATATTTCAATCATATTTGATCTATTGTTGTTATTCCACTTAATTAGTGAAGTAATTTCATTACATGTTACCATTGTTATTGTAGCCTTCACTCTAATTATGGGTGAGCGGGATGATCCTAGGTAAAGCTAAATAGATTATCAGTGCCTACTCTTAAGAGTAGAAATGATATATCTAGGGATCTTCTTGCTCACTACAATACTCTACTAGCAAATCATGCTCAAATCATGGTGTAGTTTGGAACTCTTTAGGATCATGCTAGATGATATATTCCTAATCATGAGGGTATATAGGAGATATCAAAGCCTCTACTTCTAGAGTTCATAGGCATAGAGATAGTGATAATGATAATTTTGATGCATCAAGGGATGTAGCCTTAATTTTTGATTGAATTTATTGTATTGTAAACTTTGATTTGATTATTTATGATGAGTACTTTGATCTATGTTTTAATGATTTTATTAAGAAGATTCACATTTTTGTATTGTCTAATGTGGTTTTATTTGTGCATTTTATTTTTCATTTAGTTATGTCACATTGTGTGTTAATTTTTAAATTTGTGCTTCTGTAATATCTTGTATTATGACTATTTGTATATATGTTTTGTGTAAAATTATATTATACTTAATGAAATTAATCCATGGTATTGTTACTTATCCTTTATGATAAAAAAATGATTCACCCACCCACTAGGGAATAAGAAGTTATTGTAATCATGTGAACGTAGTTAATGAACCTTCTATGGAACACTCTGAGAGGGTTCATTTTATTGCTTTTATTGTGAGATATTGTTAACTTTAACTTTTCCTTGATCAGTAGATACTTGATTCTTTTTTTGTATCCACACTTGTTTGGGAGGAGATGTAATTATGCATACATTTTTCTATTCCTTATCATTCACAAATATGCCTTCTCAAATTTATCTTTTAATCAGAGCTCGAGTGACCATTAGTTAAATAATGGGAATATCCTAGAATAGAT
The DNA here is from genome assembly GCA_037957365.1 of Torreya grandis. Classification (NCBI taxonomy): domain Eukaryota; kingdom Viridiplantae; phylum Streptophyta; class Pinopsida; order Cupressales; family Taxaceae; genus Torreya; species Torreya grandis. The sequence goes on along the minus strand of JARHVA010000888.1, from coordinate 1,338,909 downwards.
AGGTCATGGTAGAATTTGAATTAGAATAAAATCTTATCCTAGTAACATCATCCTCAGAAGTTTGATAGACCATTGGTTCCTTTTCAAGAATGTTCTAGGATGTCTATGTCTTCATTGAATAAGTAGTAGAAGATGGATAATGGGACCTCATTAAGCGAGTTTTAACTTTTCCAAATGTAATAAACCCTCTATCTACAAGTTGTGTAATCTTTTCTCACAATGTGTAATAATCATTGTATTGATGTCCATTAATACCATGATAAATTCAAAATGGTTTGTCTCTTACTTTCTAAAGATGAAGAGGAAGGTGGTAATAGTCAGGATGTAGAGTGATTAATTTCTTATCCAATATTGTATGTAGAATATCAGTGGTCAATCTCAACAATTGGCAAACTCGAGTTGTTGCCACTTATTTAAAATGTGTTTATTCACTTTAGATGCTACTTTGTAAATTGATTTTTTCCCTTTATTTAGGACATTAACCTATTTTTCCTTAATCAGGATCTTTCTTGATGATGTAGAATAATTAATTTGGCATCCTTGTGCAAGAGTTCTTGTTGTAAATTAATGTCTTCATGTGCCTTCTTGGGATTTGGATTGAGTATTGATTCCCCTCCTAGTTCAAGAGTCTTATAACAAATAGATTTAAATGAATCACAAGTGAAATAAAATAACTTTACTTTGAGAGGATAGATGACACCCCTACAAAATATATATTGTTTTTCCAAATATGTGGGTTGATATATCAATTGGTGTGTAGAATTCATGAATCATATAATATAATCACAAACTGGCTCTGATTTTCCTTGATGAAGAGAGGGTAAACATTTATATGTAACACTTGGTCCCTTATTCTAAATGTATTACATTAAAAATATCTCTTCCAACTCAAGATAATATTGTCAAAACCCACTAAGAAGACAACAAAACCAACAAAGCATTTCAAAATAATTTTTTTAGAGATAGTTTTAGTAAAATTTGACTATCGTCATATTTTTCCATAGAAGCTTTTAAGTCTCAAATATGTAAACGAGTATTACCACTTCCATCAAACATATGAAATGTAAGCATGAATAAATTGAGAGGTAATGGTGATTTAGCATATTACACACAAATTGGTTACCCTATAAAGTAGTGGAGTCAACCCATGTATGACTTGTTTTACTTTATAAAGTTGGATGGTGCCTTTTTTGTTACAAGGCACCCATGACATGCATTAATGATATGACATCTTGGGAAGGCATATTAAGATCCTTAAGAAGTTCATTTGATGGTTGAATCTTATTATTATAAGTTGCCATTGGTACACTATTATGAATGGGTAAAGAAGGTCTAGGCATAAGACTTTATATACTAGACGTATGTTCAAAAGAGTCATCATGATTATTTCTAACACAATATTCCATAGACTCACATTTTAAAGATGTATCATTACTTATAATAGCATTTTCATTACATGGAGGATCATCACATTTTATTTCACTAGAAGGCTCATGCAGGGAGACATCTTGACATTGTATTTATAGATAGGGGAAAGAATAATCACATGTTTGTATGGTTTATCATATCTAGATAAATAGAAATAATCACATTCTTTTGTCATTTCTATGTATGGCTTATGCCTTTGTATTTTATAATGATTAATGAGTTGAACTACAATGAGAAATTTTAGAGATAAGTGGGGTGTATTAAAGGGAGATTCTTTATATTTTATCTAATGGGGCATGTTTATTATTATTTTGTCCTTTTATAGGGTATGATTTAAAGAAGAATGCAAATAATAAGTAGGGGAAGTAGGATCTTCAACTTCATAATTAATGTATTCAATTTATTCTTCACTATTGTAACAATCCTCTTGATATCCAAAGTCATAATCAACTCCTTCATGATTGTACTCTTCATATATATAATTAACATTATTAATCACATGCATTTGGCCATTAGTCCATTCATTATCATAAACATAAGGGATGAAGTTACTAGATAATAAGAAATCTACAGGGTGAGAGTTACTGGGGTTTCTAATCAATTTTCCATTTTTTTAATTTATTAGGCCTTAAATAATCCATTGACATATAAACAAGGCATAAATTTAATAGGTAAGTAAGCATGGAAATACTAGGGTTTTGGAGATTGAAACCCTAGGGTTGAAATATGAAACCCTAAAAATATGAAACCTTAATGGAGATGAAGGGTTTGACACAAGTTGATTAGTGTATGGGTTCACCAATATGTTTTATCCTAATGTGATTTTAGAAACCCTAATATGATATAAACTAGTATAATAGTTTATATTACTAAATATGGTATTCAAGCATACATTTGACTATAAAATATATTTTTTTTTACAAGTGGCATATGTTAAATATAATAATAAATGTAGAATAATAGGTAAGGAGGCTATTAGTTTTTTTGTCATGCTATTATGAACTCTGACTACCTGAGTTTCATATCTCATGCCAATGTAAATGCTCTATGTATGGTTCATTCCTGCATGTTATTTATTGGTTAATTCTATCAGGTTAGGTTAGTATCAATAGTCGATACTAACCTTAAGTGATCTATATTCACCCCACACACAAAAAGCTCATGTTTTCTTTTGGGATGATGCACATGTGTTTATAATGCTTGTTTTCACCTTTTATCACTTTTTCAATCATGTGAATTTTTCTGATGATCAAAAGCCTAGTTCTACATAAGAAATTTGATATCTAATGGGGTTGTTGGGTGAAAGGGTTGAGTTGTATTGACCTTGGTCAATCCCCATTGACTAACCAAATGTTAGACTACATAGCTAATATTTTAAAGAGGGCACAAACTTAATTGTAGTCCTCCTGCTAATTTGTATGTGTGTAATTGTGGATGCAAGCCTAAGTGTTATATGTAGTTAATTTACCTATAATTAAGTACATATTGATATTTATCCTATCTTTCCCTTGGTACATATATGCAAATGTAAATTGATCTATATAAAATTTAGATTCAACTTTAAGGATTCATTAGATATAATATATAATATTGTATAGATCTTTATAATTCAAAGTGTTTGTCCTAAAATATCTTTGTAGTCATATAAAATGTCAAAATTGGTAGTTTAAGTGTGGCTTGTGACACCCCATCCATAGGTCCATTTTCCATGCTTTTGTGACCCTTCTAGACACCTTTTTGCTCATTAGCAGTCATGTGGAACCTTCTGAATGATCATTCTACCTTAGCCAGATAGTATTCCCCATGTCAATCTTGTTCCCCCAGGTCTCAAGCTTATAGAATAGGAGTACCCCATTTAGACTATAGCACACCATAGAGAAGTTTCCCATTTTTGACAGTCCCATCCATTTGCACTTTGAGCCCTAATGATCATTTTCATCATGTCCTTATCTTTAATTAGGTCAGCTTAGCACAAATACATCTAACCCATGACCAATTATTCCCTATAAAATCCCACTCAAAGCTCATTTACAAAAGAAGTGACCAAACTTACAAAGCATTCAAGAATACAAACAAAGCACTAAGGCAAACTTCCCTATTCTTTGCACACAGTCACCCAACACAACTGCAAACCTACTCAAATCCTCATACCAATCCCTAGCCACCTCAAACACTATCAATTAGGCATTTGCATCTACATCACACTATTGCACAAAGCACACTAAGTGGGAAAACTACATATGGATTGATCCCTCTTCAGAGTATTGGTATGTAGGAAGCATGCCCATGCAAGGGGTGTGGATTACATGTTCAGTACATCTTTCACACTAACCCCCCTCTTTCTCAAGTGACTCAAATGTCATTTTATCAAGCATGATGGAGGGCTAGGGTTTGAAGACAAAATCAACTCTACAATGAGTTTCATCAACAACCAATATTTGATTTTGCATAAGTACACTCACACAGGCATAATGCAACTACCTTAAAAGTTGGACAACAATGGTAGGAACGTACAATGCCAGACACCAAAGCATCCACTTTTTGATGCTCCTAGATTTTCATCCAACAAAAGATAGATTCATTTTTATGACACCTTCCTAGTCTTCCACAACTATTTTTAACCTTTGTATCAACCATCTCAGTCTATTTTCTAGCTAAGTTATATTTCTTCTTATTTATTGTTATTTTTAGAAAGATGAAAAAGACAAATAGTTACACAAATCATAACTATATTTATTGTTATATTCTATACTGATTTATTAATCTATACCCTTAACTAAAATAGGAATAAAACTCCATTATTTCCAAATAATTTAAATCATTTGGTGAACCCAACTTACTTTGTTTGGGCATAAAAACACTAGAAAACCTAGGGAAAATTCCATGTTAATTTTTAGCAATATGTTTCTGATTTTTTTTTAATTAAGTCATATTTCACATTAAATCAAAAATGGATCTCACTTATTTCAAAACATTTTTTGCAAAAAATAAGGAGTCCATACTCGGTCCTATCATGTATATGAATGATGAAGTTTATTATATGTTAATGAAAAGCTTCATTCTTTCCCTTTCAAGCTTACTTTTTAAAATATGGGATGGTATTAAGAAATTTATTGCTAAACATGTTAAGATCCCTTTCCTTCAAAGCAATGTTTACTTTTCTTTAATACAAGGTTTCATTATTTCTTTTGCATACTCTCTCTCTCTCTCTCATGCAGAATAATTTTTAACTCTATCTTGCTAAACATGTTAGAAATGTCATGTTACAAGTCAAAGTTTTTTATGCATTAGTGCAAAGTTTAATGCTCTATATCCCTTGTTTGTTATCTATCATATGGAATGTTCTTTATAATCATATTTATATAAAACTTATAACTCCAATTACATACATTTCATCCCACATACATGGTTTATACCTAGATGTATATAACTCTTTGGCTACTTTTGAGTATCTCCCTATCACTACTAAACACAAGAAAACACTAGTGATTATATCTATTCCTCCTCCATTAAAACTTGGTTCACCTAACTCTTATCCTAAACCTATTACCAAATCTATGCCTATAAAAGATCATGTGGTACATGCTATCACCCAAGTTTATGAAGATAGGCAAGTTGATTACACCCATGACTATAGCTTTGTCACTCAGGTTAGCACCACTTTAGGGCCATCTCCTACTCTATAGTTAACAGTTTCATCTCTTCCAGTAGTTAAATTTCTTCCTCTAGTTGAGATTTAGACATAGTTGAAGCCTCCCTTGCCAGCACAGAGATTTCATACACTTCCACAAAGGCCTCTCTTAGAGCGACCACTACATCAGCAAAAGTTTCATGACTCTACATAGTTTCCAGCTACAATATTCACACCCAAGATAGTATCATTAAGGTCTCATGCCTCTACACATAGAGCACATTTTCAAAGAGATTTTTATACTATAGAGATTTTAGAGCATTTACAACATACATAACTTTCAGATTCATAGTCTCAGTCCTTCCATTATGCTTCAAAATCATGCAAAATCCCTCTCCTTCATATAGGACACCATGATAGGGAGTCTCTTATGAGACTTATCAGTTAGTATCATTTCTTCTTAGTCTTTCTTGTACATAATTTATTAGCTTACTTGTATATAGTTTCTTTTCACTTTTCTTGTACATAGTTTCCTTATGATTACTTATACATAGCTTATTTCAAAATACTAAAAACAATATAACATGTCAAAATACAAAAACATTCAAATAACTCAAAATACTAAAAGCTTTTCAATTATACATATTATCTATGCTTTACATTTCTACTACCACACTAGACTTATATTTTGTTTTTCTATGTTATTATTTGTCAATTTATTTACATTATCATGCTTCACTTGATCTTCTTTGAGTGTGTGAAGTGACACCCAGATCCTTGATTTCTTCACTCTACCCATTGAGGGGGTATCCTAATTTTACATTCAAGACATACATTGACATATCCATCCATCGGGGGCATCTTCTACATGACTACACCATCCAAGTTATGTCATTCCTACACCACACACTCTAGTTATCATGTTGATGTATATTACTTACTAGCTACATAGATTATTATATCAACACTCACTAGTGTATAACACTTTTGTATTTTTTAGATCTACCTAGTCTTTTACTACATGTTTTGCATACTTTCACTTATTGCTTTAATCAGTTAGATACGATAGTATTTCCATCATTTAGATGCCTTCCTTTCTTGCTTTGAGTAACTAGATGTGATTGCATTTCTTAGTTCCTATTTTGTTGTTTGTGTGTGCCTTAGGACATTTGATAATGTCCTTTGCTTGTACTCTTATATATGCTTGTGTCCCTCATGCCAATATTGTTTGTTTGCAATTGTATGTGTATATGGGTATTTGAACATGCCTTGTATGCTTGCTTTATTAGTTTGAGTGACACGTGCCCATGTCGCTTGTTTTCTTGGCACTTTGGCCTCTTTTATATGCTTCTTTCCTTGCATGCTTGTTTTCTTCTTAGTTATTTGCAATGCCATGATCCAAATCATACATTATCTTGCCTTCTTGGATGCCATGATGGATATCATGCTCCATGCCTTCCTTACAACTAACTAGATTTCTAATTTTAGTTTAGTATACTGCATGTGATATTACATTTTTACATCTATCTAGGCATACCCCTATTGATCTAACAATCTCCAAAATTAACTATGTTATATTTTGAGACATATTTTGGATTATCATTACTATATCATGTATTTTTTAACATAACACACTTACAAGGCTTTTTCTTCTAAGGGCAGTCATTATAGGGTCTTTATTCCTACCCTCAGAAGAGGGGGTAACAAACAAAGGTTTTGTCATAAAGATCAGAGCCCTCTATCAGTCAAAATTAGTTTTCATAACACTCAGAAGAACAATCAAAATTCAAAACATGTAAAATAAACCAAAAAATAGGGACGAACATAAAACAGTCATCAAAAATAGTAAAGGACAAAAGTATCCCATTTGGACTACAGTACCCTATAGCAAAGTGTCCACTTTTTGGTGCTCCTATCCAAACAACCAAAAACCTAAAATTTTCAAAAATAGATAGAAAGGTAAGGTCAATTATAGTTTTGTCAACTATAGTTTAGTACAGATTGGGAAATTTTAGTATAATTTTACTTAGATTATCTAGATATATGGGGCATCATACATGGCATGATGGATCTTGCTTCCAATTTTAGATTAGGAAATTGGTACAACTTCTAGATCAGAATCAATGTTATAGACACTAGTGATTGGGGGCAATGCGCATGACACATTTGCCTTCTTTTCTTTCTAGTTTATTATATTACCCAAGTATTCTTAGCAGTTACATGCCTTATTCCATCTACAAGTGGTTGACATCATTTCAAAGTGGCTTTCATACAAGCCTAATCTCCACCTTTCAGAGTGGCCAAGATTGGCCTAGTTTTTAGTACACATTCGGCTATCCATACCACATTATCAGATTATAGAGCATTCATGGGCTTCATGAGCCATTGCATATGACATACATACTGGCATCAGTTCATAGTTCACATTTAATTAGAAATGATGGAGCCAAAGGACTAGTTAGCCTTTGTATTCTTGATCCACCTACTCAGAGGGATTGGACACATAGTCCAAACATTAATTAACACATGCATGATCACATAGCTTCACTATAAAATAGGCACTGATGGAGCCAAAGGGCCAACCTTTATATTTTTGAGCCACTCTTGGGGAATTGAGCACTTAGCTATGTTTGTGATATTAGTCTTGGTGCAATATATACCTAGTATCACTCAACATCACTCAATATCACAATAGATTTTATATTGGTTCACGTACCTGATGAGGTGTATTCATTCCTTTCTCTTTTATCCAACCTTTGTATGTTATTATTTTAGACATAACATGTCTAGTAAAAACTGATCTACTCCTTGTTTTCTCTTGTAAATTTATGCTTCATGTTGTTCTCTCTATGCACACTTAGTATCACACATCCTCATGGGCTTCACCCTTGTAGGTAAGTGCAGGTATGCTTTTTATTTTTCCTTTATCCTAGTATTTCACTTTGTTGCATCATTAGAATAAAGAGGGGATAAATGTAGGCATATAAAATATCCAAATTGGTAGTTTGAGTGTGGCTTATGATACCCTATCCATAGGTCCTTTTTGCATGCTCTTGTGACCCTTCTGGACACCTTTTTGGTCATTACTAGTCATCCAGAACCTTCTAAATGGTCATTCCACCTCAGCGAAATTAGTATTCCATGTGTCAATCCTATTCCCCTATGTCCTGAGCCTATAGGATAAGAGCACTCCATTTGGACTATAACACCCCATAGAGAAGTGTCTCATTTTTTATGGTCCTATCTATTTGCACTTTGAGCCCCAATGGTCATTTTCATCCAGTCCTTATCCTTAATTAGGTCAACCTAGCATGAATACATCTAACCCATGACCAATTATTCCCTATAAAATCCCACTCAAAACTCATTTATAAAAGAGGTGACCAAACTTATAAATCAAGCAAGAAAACAAACAAATCACTAAGACAAACTTACCTATTCTTCACACACAGTCACCCAACATAGCTACAAACCTACTCAAATGTTCATACTAGTCCCTAGCCACCTCAAACACTATCAATTAGGCATTTACATTTACATCACATTATTGCACAAAGCACACTCGATAGAAGAACTACATATGGCTTGATCCCTCTTCAGAGTATTGGTATGTAGGTAGCATGCCCATATAAGGGGTGTAGATTACACATTTAGTACATCTTTCACACTAACCCCCCTCTTTTTCAAGTGACTTAAATGTCATTCTATCAAGCATGATGGAGGGTTAGGGTTTGAATACAAAATTAACTCCATAGTGAGTTTCATTGATAACCAGTGCTCGATTTTACATAGGCACACTCACATAAGCACAACGTAACTATCCAAAAAGTTTTGGGTCTCTATGATCAATTTGGATAACAATGACAGGAACAAACAATAATGAAAAACACTAAAGCATCCACTTTTAGATGCTCCTATCCTTTCACCCAACAAAATCTAGATTCAAGTTTATGATACCTTCCTAGTCCTGCACAACCTTTTTCAACCTATGTATCAGCCATCTTAGTCTGTTTTCTAGCTAAATTATATTTCTTCATATTTATTGCTATTTTTTAAAAGGTGAAACAAAATAGTTACACAAATTAAGGCTGTATTTATTGCTATATTCTATACTAATTTATTAATAGATTCCCTTATAAAAAAAAGGAATAAAACTCCATTATTCCCAAAATAAGTTAAATCAATCTTACATTAACTTTATATATATATGAACCTCTATCTTCAAATTAAGGACCTAGTGGTGTGAATAATTAAATTAAATGAAGTTTAAACATGCCCAAATAATAGTCATAAAGTGACATATGTCCAAAAGTATTTGAAAATATCCTTGGGTCACTTTTGTTATCTTTGATCAATATCGATAGTCGATATCGATATTGACCATAAATGGTGGAACTGATCTAAGGCCTAAAAGACTCCAAGATAAAAGAAAGGCCTAGAGATCTTTGTAATATGGTGAATTGAGTTCATGATGATAGGACAAAGATGCCACACAACTAAATAAAATTAATAAGATAATCGAAAGACCAAAAGAAATGTGTCACTAAGCACTTAGTTTGTAGTTTGAAGTCTATACATACAAAGTTACCTAAAAATATTATGAAACAAGGCTTGTACCAAATATGGGTATCTACACCTATATAGTTAAATGCAATCATATTCTTCGCTATGACATTCTCTCGATACATGATGTGATGTCACAAGATAGGCTGAGGCAAAATTAAATCAATGTGTGGATTTCTTGATAAGATGCAGATACCTCTTGATAAGACTTAATAAATATGCATAAGAGACTTAGCTTGTAATAAATCTCAATGATGGGATGACTAAGTTAAATTTGTATATATAGGTTCCCAAGGGCACATCTACACACATGTAAAATGCAAGCATATTCTTCGCTATGACATTCTCTCGATACATGATGTGATGTCACAAGATAGGCTGAGGCAAAATTATATCAATGTGTGGATTTCTTGATAAGATGTAGATACCTCTTGATAAGACTTAATAAATATGTATAAGAGACTTAGTTTGTAATAGATCTCAATGATGGGATGACTAAGTTAAATTTATATATATAGGTTCCCAAGGGCACATCTACACACATGTAAACTCTAGAGGATAGTAAAAGGTGACAATCAAGGCACAAATAATCCACAAGTCAATATGACATCATCATGGATAGACTATAACCTAGGGAAATACCTTAAAATAGTGCTTTGGACATTCTAAGAACCTTGGGGGTTGTGCAAAGGAAAAAAAATAGTCGATATATAGGTTTTTAAATATTTTGGATTGAATGGAGGCATTATTATTGACCAAAAGTGAACATAAATTTAAGTTATGACAGAATCCCAAGTTAATAGAAGACATTACAAGGATAACACAAGGGGAAAGTGTACTAAAAAGAGCCAAATATGTGCACATAGACCAAGTGTGATAAAACATAAAAAAAACACAATGGAAAATGATCTTGTACCAAAATTAGGTGTCTATAATAATATCAAAAACAACATGACAATAAATATTATAATTATTTATCAAAGCAAACAAGTGTAATGCAATGTGTCACTACTATAAATTTTAGTGATATAATGAATTCTCTCTAAATGCTCACTTGATTTATTTGGAATGATTTTAAGTGCTCAACAAACCATTGTGACAATAAATACTAGATGGTAGTTATAAATGAATTAAATTCAAATTAGAACCCAATTAACATACAAATTGATTTCAAACAATCAAAAAATGAACAAGATTAAACCAATGACATAACACATCACCTATAGATGAAAAATATCAAAAACCCCAAAAATATATTGAGTATATTTCTAAAAAAAACCACAAAATAATAAAAAAGTAAAAGAAAATAGAGAAAAAAAAGAACATATAAAAATAACCAAACAAATCAATAATACCTAATTTAAACCAATAACTAACAAATACCTAACTAACATAGAATAATACATTTTTACAACTAATAAAAAATACATAAATTTGAATGTCTAAATTATAGACCTCGATAAAGTATAAAATGGTGACTTATAGTCAAACGAAAATATAATGAACATTGACATCTACATTTAAAAACTAACTTTTTCTGTATTGAAAAATATGCAAATTACATAAAGAATTCAGTGCTCATAAGAGTGCCCAAAAGAGAGAAACTGTTGGCAGCATTAAAAAACAAAAAACCAAGTACAATATAGTGCTGGTAGCAAACAAAGTCATCAAAAATAGTCAAAATCATGATACATAAATACATTACATTTGCTAGTCCAAGCAGGAATAGCCATAGGAGAGGCTTGTCAATTGTCATGCAATAGATTCTTTAATTCCTGTGCAATACATATCTTCTTATTATTTAATAGTTTCTTTAATTGATATTTGATATGTTAAATCTAGAGAGCCACCACTATGTTATTATTTGATTTTGTTTGACATTGAGAGAAACAAGAAGCAAGACAAAAATATATATTAGAGTAAAGCTTTAGAAATACAAACTCCTAATGATCATAATGATCAAAAACTACTTTGCATCTATTCTTTCAGAGGTGAATCAAAATAACATGTCTAACACCATCAGTTATAACATTATCATGTAATCCAACACCTAGTAGAGCCTCTTTACATTTAAGCTTATGTCCAAAAATAGCAAGTACGTCATAAAACACTGAATTCCTTTATTTTTTCACATGCAAAAATCCCAAAAAAAATATGTCTCATACTTTCATATTGATGACAAAAAGGATAGATGATAGGTTGGATCATAGTACATTGTAACCTGTCCTCAATGGGCAGTTTGAAATGTAGTATCTTCCAAGCCATCAACTAAGAATCAGAATCAGCTTTTCATTTCCCTATTTGAGTAGTAAGTTTTGTCTAATATTTTTCACTAGATCTGTAGTTCCATTGTTATTCAAATGGGGCTTTAAAGGAAATTTAGGAAGCAATTGTATGTGTATCTTCTTTAGAGGATAAAAAAGAAAGAATAAGAGGCCAACCACACCCAATCTTTGAAAAATTACATTGAACGGGAGGACATAGCTTCATAGATAATTATGGAGGTACCAAAGACTAAATAAAAATCAAATATGGTTTATACTTATTGCTTAAGCCAAAATGGGTTTTAATAGACTACCATGTAACCAATTTACAGTAGTAAAATCCCAAAGATCTCCAAAATAGAAAATTCCTTTGTTAAAAAGAAAATAAGACTATTTAGGGTAGCTTAAGGAAAGGGGTTGGCCCTGATAATGAATATGTTTATTCCACCAAATAGAAGAAGTGAAAAATTTGAACCCATGTTGCAATGAATCATCCCTCTATAGACACCTAAATCTGGCCACCAATGACCTCCAACCAGGATTTTGACCAATTTTCACCAAAGTGCACAATTTGGCCTAAAAACACTAAAGCACATTAAATGAGTTGAAAGTGACATATTCAAATGCTAATTTTGGCCAGTGTATCACTAAATGGGGTAATGTAATTTATGGGCTAGCTAACTTTGATCAGATCATTTCAAGTCAAAATGCCAATTTTGCACCTGGGTGCTCTGGATTGTTCTTTTCTATCAAATTTCTTATACAAGATGTGTGTCTTTGTTATTTGGTGTTGGAAACATCCTAAATGGGATAACAGATCCAATGTATCTGACATTGACTTCCAATTCCAATCTAGTCAAATTTTGGACCAATAACAAGGCATTCTGATCAATTTGAGTAATTTGTGCATAAAGTGCTTAATCATGCTTAAGAGCTAATTAATGTAAATTAAGGCTTAATTAATAATTCCATGGAAACTTGTTGAAAACTTATTTTTTAGAAATGAATATTGAATATATGCATCATTAGGTGACCTCATTTCTTGGGAAGACATCCCTAGACCATAAATGCCACAAATATCAAGATTATGGGTCTCCCATGCCTCTTTATTACCTCACATGCCTCATTAATGTCCCTTATTCTAAAGTCATGATGAGGATAATTATGGATTTTAATTGCATAATTCAATTAATCCATGACCACACACCTCAATCTTGAGATGGATGGTCATGGTTGATTCTGGTCATTCTTGACAATCCATAAATAGAGAGGCCATAAACACCATTTTTAAGCTTAATTTGTGCAAAGTTACCATTTCAAATTGATTCCAAGATCTCTCACATGCCAAAGTTATGATGCCAAAATATTGAGCCAAGCTAAGCCAAAGCCACAAGATGCCAAGGAGAAGAGGAGATAGCCAAGCCTCCTTTGATGAAGACTTCATGAGCACAAGCCGAGTAAGCCACTACAACAAGCATTTGGAGCATCCAAGGAAGGTGAAGGATTCTTATTTTTTCTTTACTTTTAGTTGTGCTTTTCATTTGTTTTTGTTATTAAGCTCACCCTAGTAACTAGGCCTAGAGATGTATGCTAATTAGTGTGTTTTTATCAATTTGTTTGCATTTTTGGACTAACACAATACTAATCACCTCTCTTGAGTTAAATTCCTACTTCATATAATGGCATGCCTAATGGGACCACACCTCAAAAATTTAATCAAATAGCACCTACAAGTAACATACTAACCATTGTCATGTAGGATCTTGGAGTGTGGAAGCAAAAAAGGTAAAGATTTGAACAAAAAGTTTATTTTTTAGAGCTTACAGTTTTGTTCTCAAATCCCAACTTGCCCCAACTTGAATCCCAAATCACCCCAACTCAAATCCCAACTCGTCCTGAATCAGATCCCAACTCACCCAAACTCAGAATCCCAACTTGCCTTGACTCAGATCCCAACTCGCCCCAACTCACCCCAACTTAGATCCCAACTCACCCTAACTCAGATCCCAACTCACCGTGACTCAGATCCCAACTCACCCTGACTCAAATCCCAACTCAAGTGTGTCAACCTCAGAGTTCATTTTCCTAAGTTAATTGCTTCATCTTTAAAAATGCTTCAAAGCTAAACCACTTGCTAACATTTTTCTTATAGGGCCAACTTGGAAAATTACTAAAATGTGTTTAAATCATCTTTTGTATGCTTTAAAATGAACTAGGAACATTATTTTGGTGCTTAATATAACATTAGGTGCTTAAGTAATTTTTTAGCATTAGTTTTGAAAGTTTACAATTTTAAGACCAAGGGATCAAATGAACACCACAAAATCTTTCATTTGGGCTTGAAATTGAACACACTTGTCAATTTTGTTTTCATTTGTTTCAATTAGCACTTTGTTTTCGCAAAATACAAGGATGGTGTGTGTATGCTCTTCCATTTGTACCCTTTAAGGAACCCTTAGAATCAAAAATTCTTTCCTTATTTGCAAATTGTCTAGTCCAAGGCATAGAAAGAACATCATCTAAAGCACTCCCAAAAAACTTGCAAAAGTATTGGGTGACCTTGACAATGACGCTAAAGTCTTTCTATTTTATGCTTTCTTTATTTCATGTAAAATTGGTTTACGATGGAAACATCATTACCTCCCATGAGTTCTTTAGGGAAGCTTTAACCCAGGGTTCAATCTGTCGACATTGATTTCACTTACTCCTTTTGAGTTACACCTGAGACGTATCTGCATTTAGACATCACACTATCCTGAGCAAATAATAAGATGTAGTAGTTATAAAAAATACTAAACCTTTTTACAACTAGCCAATGCCGTAGTCACCCAATTTTCATGCTTAACTTTTGCATCATTTGACGTGAAAGTCATTGTGTAATTGATTCCCCTAGAAACATTTGAAAGCTTGCTAGTTTAGTCAACCCCACATTGTCATACCCTTGCTACGATTTGGATGATTATACTTAGTGTATTTTAGTCATTTTTACTTGGTATGTTTTGAGACTAAAACTTGTTTGTTTGTTTATAAGCCATGTCAAAACAATGTATTTGAGTTGAGGAGGGTAGTGTTATGCTACCCAAATCATGTCAAAATATTTTGATCCTTTTGAGTCTTTGAAACATAACATAGATCACATCATTCAAGAATGCTTACATTGTTAGTCTGCTCAATTTATTTCAAGACTAGTTTACCTTGTATTAAAAACCATTATTTCAAATCATTTTATGTATACCATTTAGACCTTTGTCTTGTGTTGTCATATTGTCCAATATTGTCTAGCTTGTTTGATCAAATCTGAGTTTTCACCATTGAGTTTTCAATTAGACTTGTCAAGTTTGGAATCAAACATTAATAGATTTCTATTTCGGCCTTAATTCATGGGGATGATAGACAGATCTTTCTCTTTTGGGTTGCATAACTTCGATTAATCGATTACCCAAATTTGAAAACTATTGATGGCTTGTTTATTCAGTACCTATCATTATCATTGTTTGTGCCTTTATTTGGGAAAACACAATCTTTCTTCAAAGAGCCTTTTGTCTTATGTCTTATGCCAACTAATCATGTTTATGTTTCATTTCATGTGTTGGGTTTATGTCAAAGTTATTTCCAAACTTGTTAGATTAAATCAAATAACAAGATACCTTTGTTTCAATTATAGATTTTGATGCCATTTGACCAAAATTCCTAGCATAGCCTGTTTGAGCCTGGATTTTGACTCCACATTTGGACAAAAGACCTAGCGACTCTTTTCCCTTTCCTATTTTAGACCTTATTTGGAACACTTTGACCTAGACATTTAACATGCCAATTTTTATTCATATTTTTGACATTTTATGCGTATGACATTTGACATTAGATATTTAATGTTAGATTGTTTGATGCCAAGTCTTAGCACAAATCATTTTAGAGATACAACTCCACTTTTAGAACATATTGGAGATACAACTCCTCCCCTTCGACCAAGTTAGACCAAGTTTGAACCATTTGTCCTTTGAATAGTTTTTTAGAGTTTATAGAACTCTAAGCCTTTTTGTTTCATAGCTTTCATCATTTACATGGATATGTCTAGCTACACTTATGGTGGAGTCATGTATAATCCAACTTATGATATAATGACCACACAAAATCCCACTAGGAAACCCTATAGAGAAATAATTTTTAAGGATTTTTATTATTCTCCCTACAATACTCCATATCGGGAACATAGTCAAAATCCACAAAATCCAAATCGATACCTTGATTGGATGAAGAGGCTTGTGAAGAGGACTTTGAAGACCCAACTATAGATAATGTTGTTTGGGATACGGATCCATACCCTCTTTGCAATAATTAGTACATGGAACCAGTCAAGAACTAGCTTATGAGCCAACTTATGACTGGGATGATATGGTTTATGAGGAAGACTTTGATGCTTTGGCTTGTGCAAATAATAAAGTTCTATGACATCCTTTTGTTATCCAATCATCGACTACTCCTAACCCTCATTTAGATTAAATGAGATATCAAGCTATACAATATCTAAGGAATAACATTACCATATTAGGGCCTCATCCTTTGGCTTGTGTGAGTAATCAAGATCCACAACACCCCTACATCATTCCAGGACCTAGTCCTTTGACTTATGTGGGGAATCAAGCCTCATAACACCCTATTTTTACCATTTTAAGATTGAATCCTTTGGCTCATGTGAGCAATCATGCTCCCAAATGCCATACCATTATCCAACCACAAGCCAATCCTTATCCAGAACCAAACCCATCCACACCTCACCTGATCTAATCATTTAAGAACCAATCTGTGATCCAGACTAGTATTTTCTAACTCATTAGAAACCAAGGCCAAGAGAACCAACCAATTCAAGATGTTTTTGTTAAACCAACCACTTTGATAAGTCATCTTATGATGAATCACCTATTGATCTTATACCAGTTGTTGAAGAGTCTCACTCTAACAAGCCAGTCTTTATTGAGTCACTTCTTAATGATTATAACCACTTTTGGGAAAATCATTAACTTAACCATGTGCCTATTTTTCAAGAGCCTTCTATCGACATGTCAATCTCTAAGGAGTTGTCTCTTGACCTTTTTACCATTGTAGATGAGTCTTACTTTGATAAACTAGTCTTTGTAGAGCCCATCATGCCATTATAAGTTGTTACTTGTCCAAAACCAAATATTCAACAATAGATCATTGTAATATAGTACCCATCAAATGAAGAATAAGAGTTAGATTCAGGTTCTATTCTTGGATCAACATCAGATTTAGCATCAAATTCAGAATCAATGTCAGTCTCAACAACAGATTTGAAGTCCCTTGAGTTATAATCATATTCAGAAGAAAAATATGTTTGTGGTTGTTACAACATTGGTTATGCATACCTCACAGATCAATTTGAATATATTTGTGATCCTTTTATAGTTTTTAAGGATGAGTACTTTAGCATTGACACAGGTTCTCCTAGTATCTTCTACAAGGATTATGATGCCAACACCCATTCTATTATCATTCCACGTGCCATTACCATCAACCAAGATAGCCATATTATTGGCATTCTATCTCCCACAAGTGTTGATTGGGATCTATAGAATCACACTTTATTAAATTGCATCCATGGTGGCATAGCAATTGAACAAGAACAAAGAAGCCAAGACCACATTCATATAGCAGAAGAACACTCTCCTAGCGAAACTTTTTTAGAGGTGCTAAGGGACAATCAAAGTCAGAACTCAACATCTTCTAGTGAAACTTTTTTGGAAGTGTTAGAAGACAATAAAAGTCAAAAGTCAACATTCCTAGGTGAAACCTTATGGGAGGTGCTATGGGCTAATCAAGACAACTTCATTAGTGAATACCTCATCAAAGCACTAATAGCTGAGCACAAAAGTTCTTCATTGCTTGATGAAGATCAAATCAAAATAGCTTCCTATGTATAGCCTAATCAGATGGTAGCTACTCTCAGGCCTAAATAATAAAAAAATATGATGGTCTTATCCAGAGAACAAGTCTTCAGCCTTGCCACAACTAAAGTTATGTTGAATCTAGCATCAATAATATTACGTGTGACTGAATGTCCTGAACTTCATTTATTTTCCAATCATTCCACATTTTATTATCATCTACCATTCCATTTCACAATCAAACCTACCATCCATTATTTGTCCTTGTTTACAATCCGTGGTCATACTTTCTTTTGTAGAGGCTAAAAAGATACCTTGTCTTGATGTTTAAAGGAGTCAAAATTAATGACTAATGAAGATCACAATAACATTATCAAAATCACATTTTGCAAGCAGTTTTTTAAGGAGCAATTATTTAGACGAGGTGTGGGATAGCAATTAACATGATCTAGTATTATGTTTGTATCATTTATTTATTAATATGTGCATCTCCATCTCAATAGGAAAAATAGAATCATATGTCATTTACCATACCCAGGCCAAAAATATATACCATACCATTTCACATTACCATGCCATTATCATTATTATATATCCATTTACCATTGTTGCATATTCTTGTTATTCACCCTATCACCTGGGGGTAAACCCTATTACCATTTTATACATCCTATCATTCCATTCCTATCTAGACCAAGGCCTATTTTTAGTCATCCTACCCAATCCTATTTTGATCTTGGTTTATTTGGTTCTTCTCACACCTTTTATAGGGGGATTCCAATCAAGTTTCAATAATCAATCAAATCCATGTTTATAATGACAGCCTATGAAAATAGCGTGACAATTAATCTAGAAAGATATCTTTCATTTTCCATCCTATATTAAGTTTGCCTATGTGAGCCTGATTATAACCGCCTATGGGCAAATCAGTGTCTCACTAGTCTTTCTACTAATTATAACCGCCTATGGACAAATTAGTATCATTAATATATTTCATCATATCCTAGTTATAACTGATTTTGGGCAAACTAGGGACAACACTTGTTTATCATGAATTGTCACATCACCTTGCCATCATTGTTTTCATTTGACTAGCCATTTTCTAGATTTGAGAACTTGTTGGGACCTAGTTGGTTTTTCCTCACCTTTTGTGTGCATGAAATTACTGTGACTTGAGGTTATTTCAGCACTATATGGGTAATGCTCAATTCGTGTTGAGATCACCTCAATCCCCCTTTCTATATGCTTTCACCATTTTATAAGCAACCTAAACTAAACACTCTCACCATTTTGTGAGCAAGTGTCTTGTCATTCTCTAACGAGTTAAGATACCTTAAAATGCCAAAAACATTCATAATATTTCAAAATCTAAAAATATTTGTCCTATCTAAGCCTAGTTAGTTATCCTCGATCCATGTTACTAAGACATTATCATTGTTAGGATGCTTTCTTTTGCTTTTGTTTTCAGGCTTTTTGTTTGTTTATTTCTTTCAAGTTGTTTATTTATTCGCTTGCCTATTTGTTTGCTTCCAGCACTGTTGCCTTGACTTAGTTTATATGCATTCATGGGTGATTCCTTGAGAATATTATTCTTGATTCTATCCATATTCATACGTCAATATTATCATCATGATTTTTATCATTGGTGTATTATTTTTGAGTGTTTATTAGATCAGGAGTCAGTCCTTATGCATATTTTGGGATAGTCTTCATAGTGTTCTATCCTGAAGCTTGCCATCACATGCTACAACAAAAATGAGCTTTAGGAAGGTCTATAATTAATGGAGCCATAAAATTTTCTCCTTGGCAACTTGGAAAATCCTTTCATCCCACCCTTGATCAAATTAACCCATTGGCCATTCTAGTTGTATCATTATTAATAAGGATGAGCATCTACTCATTGGCAGGTACAACTAAATCATTTATAATGATCAATCTTATTCCTCTATCCATCTCTTTCATCACTTTGTACCCACTCATCTTTAATTTGTATTCTAGGTTATATCCTTGAGTTATGCTTGCTAATCATCTCTAACTGGGGCACCATCATTTTTAGCCAATCCAGGTCCACTTAATGATTATAACCACCTATGGGTAAATCATTATTTTGACTTTTATTCTTAATTATAACCACCTTTGGTCAAATCAAAATCTTTTTTACATCAATGCATGAAAGCATTTTCTTATTTGGATTAATCTCAACCACAGGTTAATTCTACCTTTCTTCTTGTTTCTTTTTGAGGGACTGCCCATCAACAAATGTGATGACCACTCCCTCGAGGGGAGATCATCATAGGCTTCCTAAAACCATTTGGAGTTTTTTAATTTAATCATCATCTTATTTTTGGCATACAGACCATCTCTCATTATTTAAGAAGACATTATTGTGCTTATAGCTTGTAACGCCTTCCCAAACAAGGGCAAGTTGTAGACACCTAAATCTGGCCACCAATGACCTCCAACCAAGCTTTTGACCAATTTCCAACAAAGTGCACAATTTGGCTTAAAAACACAAAAGCACATTAAATGAATTGAAATTGACATATTCAAGTGCCAATTTTGGCCAGTGTATCACTAAATGGGGTAATGCAATTTATGGGCCAACTAATTTCGATTAGATCATTTCAAGTTAAAATGCCAATTTTGCAACTAGGTGCTCTAGATTTATTTTTTCTATCAAATTTCTTGTATGACATGTGTGTCTTTATTATTTAGTGTTGGCAAAATCCTAAATGGGATTATAGATCCAACACATTTGACATTGATTTCCAAATCCAATCCAATCAAATTTTGGATCAATAACAAGGCATTCTGATCAATTTGAGTAATTTGTGCACAAAGTGCTTAATCATGCTTAAGAGATAATTAATCCAAATCAAGGCCTAATTAATAATTCCATAGAAACTTATTAAAAACTTTTTTTTAGAAATTAATATTAAATATCTACATCATCAGGTGACCTCATTTTTTGGAAAGACATCTCTAAGCCATAAATGCCACAAATATTAGGATTATGGGTCTCTCATGCCTCTTTAGTACCTCACATGCCTCATTAATGTCCCTTCTTCCAAAGCCATGATAAGGATAATTATGGATTTTAATTACATAATTCAATTAATCCATGACCACACATCTCAATATTGAGATGGATGGTCATGGTTGATTATGATCATTCTTGAAAATATATAAATAAAGAGGCCATGAACACCATTTTTAATCTTAATTTGTGCAAAGTTACCATGTCAAATTGATTCTAAGATCTCTCACATGCCAAAGTTATGATGCCAAAATATTGATCCAAGCCATGCCAAAGCCATAAGTTACCAAGGAGAAGAGGAGATAACCATGCCTCCTTTGATGAAGACTACATGAGCACAAGCCGAGAAAGCCACTACAACAAGAATTTGGAGCATCCAAGGAAGGGGAAGGATTCTTATTTTTTCTTTACTTTTTAGTTGTGCTTTTCATTTTTTTTTGTTATTAAGCTCATCCTAATAGTTAGGCCTAGATATATATGCTAATTAATATGTTTTTATCAATTTATTTGCATTTCTAGACTAACATAATACTAATCACCTCTCTTGAGTCAAATTTATAGTTCACATAATGGCATGCCTAGTGGGACCACTCCCCATAAATTTGATCAAATAACACCTATAAGTATCATACTAACCATTATCATGCAAGATCTTAGAGTGTGGAAGAAAAAATGTTGAAGATTTGAGCAAAATGCTTTTTTTAGAGGTCACAATTTTATTCTCGGATCCCAACTTGGATCTCAAATTGCCCCAACTCAAATCCTAACTAACCCTAACTTAGACCCAACTCACCCTAACTCAGATCCCAACTTGGATCCCAAATCACCCTGACTCAGATCCTAACTCACCCCAACTCAGATCCCAACTTACCCCGACTCAGATCCCAACTCACCCTGACTCGAATCCCAACTGACCTCGACTCGGATCCTAATTCGACTGTGTCAACCTGAGAGTTAATTTTATTAAGTTAATTATTTCATCTTAAAAAATGCTTTAAAATTAAACCACTTGCTAAAAATTTTCTTGTAGGACCAACTTGGAAATTTACTAAAATATGTTTAAATCATCTTTTGTATGCTTTAAAATGAACTAGGAACATTATTTTGGTGCTTAATATAACATTTAGGTGCGTAAGTAACTTTTTAACATTAGTTTTCAAAGTTTACTATTTTAATACCAAGGGATCAAATGAACACCACCAAATCTTTCATTTGGGCTTAAAATTGAACACACTTTTCAATTTTGTTTTCATTTCTTTCAATTAGCACATTATTTTTGCAAAATACAAGGATGTTGTGTGTATGCTCTTCCATTTGTCCCTTTTAAGGAACCCTTGGAATCAAAAGTACTTTCCTTATTTGCAAATTGCCTAGTCTAAGATATAGAAAGAATGTCATCTAAATCACTCCCCAAAAACTCACAAAAGTATTGGGTGACCTTAATAATGACCCTAAAGTCTTTCTATTTTATGCTTTCTTTATTTCATGTAAACTTGGCTTACGAGGGGGACGTCATTACCTCCCATGAGTTATTTAGGAAAACTTTGACTTAGGGTTTCATCTCTCGACATTAAATTCACTTACTCCTTCTGAGTTACACATGGGACGTATCTGCATTTGAACATCGCATTATATTGAGCAAACAACAGGATGTAGTGGTTGTAAATAAGATTAGCCTTTTTACAACTAGCCAATGTTGTGGTCACCCAATTTTCATGCTTGTCTTTTACATTGTTTGATGTGAAAGTCATTTTGCAATTGATTCCCCTAGAAACATTTGAAAGCTTGAAAGTTTAGTCAACCCCACATTGCCATACCCTTGCTAGGATTTGGACAATTATACTTAGTGTATTTTAGTCATTTTTTCTTGGTGTGTTTTGAGACTAAAACTTGTTTGTTTGTTCATAAGCCATGTCAAAATAATGTATTTGAGTTGAGGATGGTAGTTTTATGTTGTCCAAACCATGTCAAAACATTTTGAGCCTTTTGAGTCTTTGAAACATAACATAGATCACATCATTCAAGCATGATTACGCCATTAGGCTGCTCAATTTGTTTCAAGACTAGTTTACCTTGTATCAAAAACCATTATTTCAAACCATTTTATGTATACCATTTAGATCTTTATCTTGTGATGTCATGTTGTCCAATCTTGTCTAGCTTGTTTGGTCAAATCCTAGTTTTCATCATTGAGTTTTCAATTAGCCTTGTCAAGTTTGGATTCAAACATTGATTAATTTTTATTTAGGTCTTTATTCATGGGGTTGATACACAGATCTTTCTCTTTTGGGTTGTATAACTTCAATTAATCGATTACCCAAATTTGAAAACTATTGATGGTTTGTTTGTTTAGTACCTATTCTTATCAATGTTTATGCCTTTATTTGGGAAAACATAGTCTTTCTTCAAAGAACCTATTGTCTAATGTCTTATGCCAATTAATCATGTTTATGTTTGATTCCATGTGTCAGGTTTATGTCAAAGTTGTTTCCAAACTTGTTAGATTAAATCAAATCACATGATACCTTTGTTTCAAGTCTAGCTCTTGATACCATTTGGCCAAAAGTCCTAGCATAGCCTGTTTGAGCCTAGCTTTTGACTCCACATTTGGACAAAAGACCTAATGACTATTTTCCCTTTCTTATTTTAGACCTTATTTAGAACACTTTGACCTAGACATTTAACATGTTGGTTTTTATTCAGATGCTTGACCTTTTGTGTGTATGACATTTGATATTTGACATTTGATGTTAGAATATTTTATGCCAAGTCTTAGCACAAATCATTTTAGAGATACAGCTCCACTTTCAGACCATATTGGAGATAGCTCCATCCCTTTGACCAAGTTAGACCAAGTTTGAACCATTTGTCCTTTGGATAGTTTTTCAGAGTTTATAGAACTCTAAGCCTTTTTGTTTCAAAGTTTTCATCATTTACATGGATATGTCTAGCTACAGTTATGGTGGAGTTATGTACAATCCAATTTATAATAGAATGGCCACACAAAATCCCACTAGGAAACCCTATAGAGAAAGATTTTTTAAGGAGTTTTATTATTCTCCCTACAATACTCCATATGAGGAACATAGTTAAAATCCACAAAATCCAAATCGAGACCTTGATTGGCATGAAGAGGCTTTTGAGGAGGACTTTGAAGACCTAACTATAGATAATGTTATTTGGGATACAAATCCATACCCTCTTTGTAATAATTAGTACATGGAACATAGTCAAGAACCAACTTATGAGCTAACTCATGACTAGGATGATATGGTTTATGAGGAAGACTTAGATGCTTTGGCTTTTATAAGCAATCAAGTTCTATAATTTCCTTTTGTTATCCGATCATCGACTACCCTTAACCCTCCTTTGGATTATATGATCTATCAAGCTCTACAATATCCAAGGAATACCATTACCATAATAGGACCTCATCCTTTGGCTTGTGTGAGTAATCAAGATCCATAACGCCCCTTCATCATTCCAAGACCTAGTCCTTTAGCTTGTGTGGGGAATCAAGCCCCATAACACCATATCATTTTAATTTTAGTATTTCATCATTTGGATCATGTGATAAATCATGTTCCCCAATTCCTTACCATTATCTAACCACAAGCCATTCCTCATTCAGAACCAATCCCATCCACACCTCACCTGATCCAATCATTTAAGGAGCAAGTTGTGATCCAAACTAGTATTTTCCAACTCATCAAAAACCAAGGCCAAGATAACAAACCAATTTAAGATGTTTTTGTTGAACCAACCACTTATGATAAGTCATCCTATGATGAATCACCTATTGATCCTATACCAGTTATCCAGGAGTCTCACTCTAATGAGCCAGTCTTTGTTGAGTTACTTCTCAATGATTATAACCACCTTTGGAAAAATAATTACCTTGACCATGCACCTATTTTTCAAGAGCCTCTTATCGACATGCTAGTCTCTAAGGAGTTATCTCTTGACCTTTTTCCCATTGTAGAGGAGTCTCACTTTAACAAACCAATCTTGGTGGAGCCCATCATGCCATTACTTATCCAAAACTAAATATTCAACAAAACATCATTATAATAGATTCCCCATCAGATGAAGAATCAATGTTAGAGTCAGGTTCTATTCTTTAATCAACATCAAATTTAGCATCTGAATCAGAATCAATTTCAGTCTCAACATCAAATTCAAAGTCCCATGAGTTAGAATCAGATTCAGAAGAAAAATATGTTTGTGGCTATTACAACATTGGTTATACATACCTCGTAGATCAAATTGAATATATTTGTGATCCTTCTATAGTTTTTTAGGATGAGTACTTTAGCATTAACACAAGTTCTCTTAGTATCTTCTATAAGGATTGTGATGCCAACACCCATTCTACATGCCATTACCATCAACCAAGATAACCATATTATTGACATTACATCTCCCACAAGTGTTGATTGGGATATACATAATCACACTTTGTTAAACTGCATCCATAGTAGCATATCAGTTGAAGAAGAGCAAGGAGGCCAAGACCACATTCATATATCTGAAGAACACTCTCCTAGTGAAACTTTTTTGGAGGTGCTAGGGGACAATCAAAGTTTGAACTCAGCATCTTCTAGTGAAATTTTTTTGGAAGTGCTAGAAGACAATCAAAGTCAAAAGTCAACATTCCTTAGTGAAACCTTCTTGGAGGCGCTATGGGACAATCAATAAAACTTCATTGGTGAAAACCTCATCAAGGCACTAATAGTTGAGCATAAAAGTTCTTCACTACTTGATGAAGACAAAATTAAAGATCAAATCAAAATAGCTTCCTATCTATAGACTAATCAGATGATAGTTACTCTTAGACCCAAATAATAGAAAAATCTGATGGTCTTATCGAGAGAACAAGTCTTCAACCCTACCACAACTAAAGTTATGTTGAATCCAACATCAACAACATTATGTGTGACTAAATGTATCAATCTTCATTTGTTTCCAATCATTCCACATTCCATTATCATCTACCATTCCATTTCACAATCAATCCTACCATCCATTATTTGTCCTTTTTTACCATCCATGGTCATCTTTTCCTTTGTAGAGGCTACAAAGATACCGTGTCTCAACATTTGAAGGAATCAAAATCAATGACCAATGAAGATCACAACAACATTCTCGAAATCACATTTTTCAGGTAGTTCTTGATAGATCATTTATTCATATGAGGTATGGGATAGCAATTAACATGATTGAGTATTTTGTTTATATCATTTGTTGATTAATATGTGCATCTCCATCTCAATAGGAAAAATAGAATCATATGTCATTTACCACACCTAGGCCAAAAATATGTACCATACCATTTTACATTGCCATACCATTGCTATTGTTACATATCCATTTTCCATTATCACATATTCTTGTTATTCACCCTATCACCTGGGGGCAAACCCTCTTTCCATTTTATGCATCCTATCATTCCATTCCTATCTAGACCAAAGCTTATTTTTAATCATCCTACCCAATCCTATTTTGATCTTGGTTCATTTGGTTCTTCTCACACATTTTACTAGGGGATTCCAATGAAGTTTCAACAATCAATCAAATCCATGTTTACAATAACAGACTATGAAAATAGTGTGACAATTGATTTGGCAAGATATCTTTCATTTTCCATTCTATATTAAGTTTGCCTATGTGAGCCTAATTATAACTACTTATGGGCAAATCAGTATCTCACTAGTCTTGCTACTAATTATAACCACCTATGGGTAAATTAGTATCATTGACTCATTCCATCGTATCCTAGTTATAACTGCTTATGGGCAAACTAGGGGCAACACTTGTTTACCATGCATTACCACATCACCTTGCCATCAATGTTTTCATTTGACTAGCCATTTTCTAGATTTGAGAACTTATTGGGACCTCGTTAGTTTTTTTCCACCTTTTGTGTGGACAGAATTACTATGACTTGAGGTACTATGTGAGTCATGCTCAATTTATGTTGAGGTCACCTCAGTTCCCATTTCCATATGCTCTCACCATTTTATGAGCAACCTTAACCAAATGCTCTTGTCATTTTGTGAGCAGGTGTCTTGTCATTCTATAATGAGTTAATATACCTCAAAATACCAAAAACATTTCTAATATTTCAAAATCCAAAAATATTTGTCCTGTCTAAGCCTAGTCAGTTATCCTCGATCCACCTTATTGGGGCATTGTCATTGTTAGGATGCTTTCTTTTGCTTTTGTTTTTAGGCCTTTTGTTTGTTTCTTTCTTTCAAGTTATTTGTTTATTTGTTTATTTTTCTATTTATTTGTTTGTTTATTTATTCACTTGCCTATTTGTTTGCTTTCAGCATTGTTGCCTTGATTTAGTCTATATGCATTCATGGGTGATTCCTTGAGCACATTATTCTTGAGTCTATCCATATTTATACGTCAATATCATCATCATGATTTTTATCATTGGTGTATTATTTTTGAGTGTTTATTAGATAAGGAGTCAGTCCTTATGCCCTTGGAACCTTAACAAATCCTTTCATCCCACCCTTGATCAAATTGACCCATTGGCCATTCTAGTTGTATCATTACTAATAAAGATGAGCATCTACTCATTGGTAGGTACAACTTGTAGACACCTAAAACTGGCTGTCGATAACCTCTAATTAGGCTTTTGGCTAATTTTCATCTAAAATGCAAAATTTGGCCTAAAAGCACTAAAACATGTTAAATGATGTGAAAATGATATATTCAAGTGCCAATTTTAGCCAGGGTATCCCTAAATGGGGTAATGCAATTTATGGGCCAGCTAATTTTGATCAGATCATTAGGAGTCAAAATGCCAAATTTGCACCTAGGTGCTATGGATTGCTCTTTCCTATCAAATCTTTTACACAAGACTCGTGCCTTTATTATGTATTGCTGGTAACATCCTATATGAGAATATGATTCTATTGCATTTGACATCACCTTTCAATTCCAATCTAATCAAATTTAGGACCAATAACAAAGCATTCTGATCAATTTGGGTAATTTGTGCATAAAGTAATTAATCATGTTTAAGAGATAATTAACCCAAATCAAGGCCTAATCAATAATTCCATGGAAACTTTTTGAATACTTATTTTTGGAAATGAATATGGAATATCTACATCATTAAGTAACCTCATTTCTTGGGAAGACATCCCTAGGCCACAAATATCAGGATTCATGCCCTCCATGCCTCATCAATGCCTTCCATGATGCTCTCCATACCTCTTAATTGCCTCTTCTTCTAATGTTATGATGAGGATAATTACAAACTTAATTCCAAAAATTTATTTAATCCTCAACCACACATCTCAATCTTGAGATCGATGGTTGAGGTTGATTCTGATCAAACCCAAAAATCTATAAATAGGAGGCCTCACAACATCATTTATAAGCTTAATTAGTGCAAAGTTATAATGCATGATTGGTTCCAAAAAGATGCAAGCAACTAGTGTTATAATTCCAAATTGATTCTAAGCCAAGCCACAAGCCAAAGGTGCCAAGGAGAGATGGAGGTTGTCAAGCTTCCATTGATAAGGACTTCATGAGCACAAGCTGAGAAAGCCACCACGACAAGCATTTTGGAGCATCCAAGGAAGGTAAAGGAGTTTTCTTTTGCATTTTAGTTATGTGTTTCATTCATGATTGTTAACTAAGCTCTCCTTAGTGTCTAGGCCTAGAGATGTTATGTTATTAGTATGTTTATTTCATTTTGGAACTAACACCATACTAACAATCCTTTCTTGAGTCAAATTCCTATATCACATAATGGCATGCCCAAAGGGACTAGATGCATCCTACACCTTAAGGAGAACCTTTCACAACTTTAAAAAAATTATTTGAGCCTTTAAAACTCTTGAAAATTAATTTTCTAACTTTATTTTGCCATTTTTGGTTGCCACGATTTTTACATAGTAACCGACATTGGTAGAAATACCAACATCAGTTACTTGGCTTAACCGATATCAGTTAGTAGAATCGACATTGGTCAGATCTCGGTTGGCCATAACCAACGTCGATGGTATTGATTGACGTTAGTCACTATGTTTTTCCAAAAACATAGACCTGAGACCTACTTTTTCAAAGTTTGTTGTTTCAAATTCAAAAGGGCTTCAAAGCTAAAAGATATGCTAATAATTTTGCTACAGGACCAAGCGGGATTTTCACTCAAAACATGTTTAAATCACTTTTGCATGCTTAAAATTTGATTAGGAACTTTGTTTTGGTGTTTAACAAAGAATTTAGGGGTTTTTGGTGAATGTTTTTCAAAGTTTACAACTAAGACCAAGGGGTCAAATGAACACCACCAAACATTTCATTTGGATTTAAAATTGAGCACACTTGTCAATTTTTATTTGCAATAGTTGATTAGATTAATTTTGTTTGGCAAAGAGAGTAATGTTGCATGTATGCTCTTTTATTTGTCCCCTATAGGGAACCTTTGAAATCAAAAGTGTCATTCCTATTGCAAATAGCCTAGTCCAAGGCTTAGAAAGAAAGTCATCTAAATCACTCCCCAAAAACTCATCAAAGTTTGGGTGACCTTGAAAATGGCCCTAAAGTCTTTATGTTTTCATGCTTTATTTGTTTATGCATCTTAGCTTACGAGAGGTACTTCATCACCTCCTACAAGTTATTTAGGGAAACTTTAACTTGGGGTTTCATATCTTAGCATTGAATTCATTTGGCTCCTTTAGAGTTACACATAGGACGTAGTGGCACTTTGGACTTCACACTACACAGATCAAATAACAAGATGTAGTGGTTGCAAAAAGGAATAGACCTTTTTATAACAAGCCGAGTGATACAGACCCAAAATCTGTGCTTTTCTTTTGCATTGTTTGAAGTGAAATTCATTATGCAATTGATTCCCTTAGAGACGATAAAAAACTTGCTAGTTTAGTCAACCCCATTTTGCGATACCCTTGCTAGGATTTGGATGTTATACTTATAGTATTTTTGTCATTTTCTCATTTGGTATGATTTGAGACTAAAAGTTGTTTGTTTTTCATAAAGCCATGTCAAAACCAATTTATCTATACGTCACTCTTTTATCTAAAGAGGATTTATGCTGGCCATTTTACGCCACACTTATGCCTTGAAATTTTTGCTAAATTTATTTTTGTGTTTGTCATATGAGTTGTAGAGGGTAGCGTTATGATGCCCAAATCATGTCAAACCATTTTGAGCCTTTTTTGAAACATAACATTGACCACATCATTTGAGCATGCTTACATAATTAGGCTACTCAATTTATTTCAAGACTTGTTTACCATTATATCAAAACCATTTATTTCAAACCATTTTGTGTATACCATTTAGACCTTTGTCTTGTGTCGTCATGTTGTCCAATTTTGTCTAGCGTATTTAGTCCAATCCTAGTTTTCAACATTGAGTTTTCAATTAGCCTTATCAATTTTGGATCCAAACATTGATTGATTTCTATTTAGGCCTCAATTCATGGGGTTGATACATAGATCTTTCTCTTTCGGGTTGCATAACTTCGGTTAATCGATTTACCCAAATTTGAAAATTATTGATGGTTTGTTTATTTAATGCCTATCTTCACCATTATTTGTGAATTTATTTGGGAGAACATAACATTTTTAAAAGAGCTTTTTATCTTCTGCCTTATGCTAACTGATCATGTTTATGTTTGATTCCATGTGTCGGGTCTATGTCAAAGTTGTTTCCAAGCATGTTAGATTAAATCAAATCACATTAGCCTTTATTTCAAGTCTATCTTTTGACATCGATTGGCCAAAAGTCCTATCACATGCCTATTTATTTGAGCCTAGATTTTGACTCCATGTTTGGACAAAAGACCTAGCAACTCAACTTTTCCCTTTCCTAGTTTAGACCTTGTTTGAAACACTTTAACCTAGACCTTTGACATGCTAGTTTTTATTCAAATGCTTGACCTTTTATGTGAGTGACATTTGACATTAGGTTGTTTTATGCCAAGTCTTAGCACAAATCATTTTGGAGATACAGATCCCCTTTCAGACCATATTGGAGATACAGCTCTACCCCTTCGACCAAGTTAAACCCAGTTTGAACTATTTGTCCTTTGGACATAGTTTTTTAGAGTTTGTAGAACTCTAAGTCTCTTTATTTTTAGATAATTCATCATTTACATGGATATGTCTCACTAAACTTATGGTGGAGTCACTTACAATTTGATTTATGATAGCATGGCTGCATAAAATGAATTTTATGGCTTTTGTCAAGACCTCAATGATGCTAATATAATTTGTGAGACAGATTTCTATCTACCTCATATTAATCATTCATGGGAACAAAGTCATGAAGCAACTTATGATCCAACTCGAGACCTTGATTGGTATGAAGAGGCTTGTGAAGAAGACTTTGAAGACCCAACTATAGATAATGTTGTTTGGGATATGAATCTATACCTTCTTTACAATAATTAGTATGTGGAACATAATCAAAAACTAGCTTATGAGCTAACTCATGACTGGGATGATTTGGTTTATGAGGAAGACTTGGATGCTTTTGATTGTGTAAGCAATCAAGTTTCATGACATCCTTTTGTTATTCGATCATCAAATACCCCTAAACCTCCTTTGGATTATACAATCTAGCAAGCTCTACAATATCTAAGGAATACCATTCCTAGACCTAGTCCTTTAGCTTGTGTGAGCAATCAGGCTCCACAACACCCTGTCATCATACCTGAACCTAGTCTTTTGGCTTATGCAAGCAATCATGCTTAACAATTCTCCTTTGTTACCATCTCAAGACTTTATCCTTTGGCTCGTGTGAGCAATCATTTTCCCCAATGCCCTACTATTATCCAACCGCAAGTCATTCCTCATCTAGTACCAATCCCAACCAAACCTCAACTGATCTAATCCTTTGAAGACCAAGCTATGTTTAAAACTAGTATTTTCCAACTCATTGGAAACTAAGGCCAAGAGAAACAACCAATCTGAGATTTTTTTGTTGAACCAACTACTTGTGATAAGTCAACCTGTGATAAATTGCCTATTGATCTTATACTAGATGTCGAGGAGTCTCACTCTGACAAGCTACTCTTTGTTGAGTCACTTTTTAATGATTATAACTACCTTTGGGAAAATCATTACCTTGACTATATGCCTATTTTTAAAGGGTCTTCTATTGACAATCCAGTCTTTGAGGAGTTGTCACTTGACCTTTTTCCCATCCTAAAGGAGTCTCACTTTGACAAACTAGTTTTTATGGAGCCCATCACACTGTTACAAGTTGTTACTTATCCAATACCAAGCATTAAACAAGACATCATTGTAATAAAGTACCTATTGGATGAATAATCAAAATTAGAGTCAAGTTTTATTCTTGAATCGACATCAAATTTAGCATCAGAATTAGAATCAACATCAGTCTCAACATCGAATTTAGAGTCCCTTGAGTTAGAATCAGATTCAAAAGAAGAATATGTTTGTGGTTGTTACAACATTAATTAGGCATGCCTTGTAAATCAATTTGAATACATTTGTGATCCTTTTATAATTTTTGAGGATGAGTACTTTAGCATTGACATAAGTTCTCTTAATATATTCTACGAGGATTTTGCAACCAACACCCATTCCATTACCATTCCACAGGCCATTACCATCAACCAAAATAGCCATATTATTGGCATTCCATCTCCCACAAGTGTCAATTAGGATCGACAAAATCACACTTTGTTTAACTGCATCCATGGTGACATAGCAGTTGAAGAAAAGAAAGGAGGCTAAGACAACATTCATGTAACAGAAGAACACTCTCCGAGTGGGACCTTTTCAAAGGTGCTAGGGGACAATCCAAGTCAGAACTTAGCATCTTCTAGTGACACTTTTTCAGAAGTCATAGAAGACAATCAAAGTCAAAAGCCAATGTTCATTAGTGAAACCTTATTGAAGGAGCTATGAGACAATCAAGACAACTTCATTGGTGAAAACCTCATTGAGGCACCAATAGTTGAGCACAAAAGTTCTTCACTACTTGATGAAGACAAAATCAAAGATCAAATCAAAATAGCTTCCTATCTATAGCCTAATTAGATGGTAGCTAGTCTCAAGATCAAACAATAGAAAAGTTTGATGGTCCTATCAAGAGAACAAGTCTTCAGCCCTGCCATAACCAAAATTATGTCAAATCTGGCATTAACAGCATTACGTGTGACTCAAAGTCCTGATCTTTATTTGTTTCCCCACCATTATACATTTCATTATCATCTACCATTCCATTTCATAATCAAACCCACCATCCATTATTTGTCCCTATTTACCATCCATGGTTACACTTTCCTTTACAAAGGCTACAAAGATACCTTGTCTCAATGCTTGAAGGAATTAGAATCAATGACCAATGAAGATCACAAAAGCATTCTCAGCAACCAAATCTGTAGGCCATTCTTGATATCATAGTTATTTAGACGAGGTGTAGGATAGAAATTAACATGATCGATTATTATATTTGTTTCATTTGTTGATTAAGACATGCATCTCCCCATCAGTAAGAACGACATAATCAAAAACCACACCCAGACCAAAAACATGTACCATACCATTTCATTGCCATGCCATTGCCATTATTACATATCCATTTGCCATTATTGTATATTTTTGCCATTCACCCCATCACTTAGGGGAAATATTCTCACCATTTTATCCAATCTATCAAAAACCATCATTATCCTTAGTAAGACCATACCATCCTATCATTCCATTCTTATCTAGACCAAAGCCTATTTTTAGTCATCCTACCCAATCATGTTATGATCTTGATTCCTTTGGTTCTTTCCACACCTTTTGTGAGAGGATTCCAATTAAGTTTTAATAATCAATCCAATTCATGTTTACAATGATAGTCTATAAAAGTAGTGTGACATTTGATCTGGCAAGATATCTTTCATCCTATATCCACGTTTGTTTATGTGAGCTTAATTATAACTGCCTATGGGAAAATCAGTGTTTCACCAGTCTTATTACTAATTATAACCACCTATGGGCAAATTAGTATCATTGACCTATGCTATAATAACTTAGTTATAACTACCTATGGGCAAACTAAGGGCGACACTTGTTTATCATGCATTGCCACATCACTTTGCCATCATTGTTTTCATTTGACTGGCCATTTGCCAGATTTGAGAACTTGTTGAGACCTAGTTGGTTTTTCCCCACCTTTTATGTGGAGGTAATTACTATGATTAGAGGTCATTTCAGGACTATCTGGGTCATGCTCAATTCATGTTGAGGTCACCTCAGTCCCCCTTTCCATACAATCTCACTGTTTCGTGAGCAACCTAAGCCAAATGCTCTTGCCATTTTATGAGTAGGGATCTTATCATTCTCTAATGAGTCAAGATACCTCAAAATGCCAAAAACATTCATAACATTTCAAAAATCCAAAAAAAAAATTGTCCTATCTAAGCCTAGTCAGTTATCATCGATCTGCCTTACTAGGGCATTGTCATTATTAGGATGCTTTCTTTGCTTTTATTTTTTAGGATTTCTATTTATTTGTTTATTTCAAGTTGTTTGTTTGTTTGTTTGCTTCCATGTTTGTTTGTTTTCAACACTGTTGCCTTGACTCGGGCTATATGTGTTCATTGGGTGATTCCTTGCATGCATTATTCTCAAGTCTATCCATATTCATACATCAACATTTTCATCATGGTTTTTATCATTGGTGCATTATTTTCAAGTGCTTATTGGATTGGGAGTTAGTCCTTATGCATATTTTGGCCAAGTTTTCATGGTGTTCTATCATGAAGCCCACCATCACATGCTATAGCAAAAATTAGCTTTAAGAAGGTCTACAATCAATGGATCCGTAGAAGTTTCTCCTTAGCACCTTGGCCAATCCTTCCATCCTACCCTTGATCAATATAAACTATTAACCATTCTTTTTGTATCAATGTTAATCAGGATAAGCATCTCCTTGTTGATAGATACAAATGAATAATTCACATTGATCAATCTTATTCTTCTATCCATCTCTTTCATCACTTTGCACCTGTTCATCTTTAATCTATATTCCAGGTTATATCCTTGAGTTATGCTTTCTAATCAGCCCTAACTGGGGCACAATCATCTTTAGCCAATCTAGGTCTCTTAATGATTATAACCGCCTATGGGCAAATCATTATTTTTACTTTTATTCCTGATTATAACCACGTTTAGGCAAATCAACATCCTTTTTACATCAATTCTTACAAGCCTTTTTTCATTTGGATTAATCTCAACCATGGATTAATTCCATATTTCTTCTTGTTTCTTTTTAAGGGACCGTCTATCAACAAATGTAACAGACACTCCCTCGAAGGGGCATCATCATAGGGTTTCCAAAAATCATTTGGATCTTTGTTCTTCAGCCATCATCTTCTTTTTGGCATATAGGCCATTTCTCATTCTTTGAGAAGACATTGCTTTGTCTATGATTTGTAATACCTTCCCAAATAAGGGCAAACTGTAGACACCTAAAACTGGCCATCAATAACCTACAATCAGGGTTTTGGCTAGTTTCCATCTAAAATACACAATTTAGCCTAAAAATACTAAAACATGTTAAATGATGTGAAAATGATATATTCAAGTGTCAATTTTGGCCAAGGTATCCCTAAATGGGATAATGTAATTTATGGGCTAGCTAACTTTGATAAGATCATTTCGAGTCAAAATGTCAAATTTGCATCTGGGTGCTCTAGATTGCTCTTTCCTATCAAATCTCTTGCACAAGACTCATGCATTTGTTATTTGTTGTTGGTAACATCCTAAATGGGAATATGATTCCAATGCATCTGACATCGCCTTTCAATTCCAATCCAGTCAAATTTAGGACCAATAATAAGGCATTCTTATTAATTTGGGTAATTTGTGCATAAATTGGGTAACTTGTGCATAAAGTAGTTAATCATGTTGAAGAGCTAATTAACTTAAATCAAGGCCTAATCAATAATTCCATGGAAACTTGTTGAATACTTATTTTTATAAATGAATATGGAATATTTGCATCATCAAGTGACCTCGTTTCTTAGGAAGACATCCCTAGGCTATAAATGCCACAAATATCAAGATTCATGCCCTCCATGCCTCATCAATGCCTTCCATGCCTCTTAATTTCCCCTTCTTCCAATGCCATGATAAGGATAATTACAAACTTAATTCCAAAAATTGAATTAATCCTCAACCACACATCTCAATCTTGAGATGGATGGTTGAGGTTGATTCTGATCAAATCCAAAAATCTACAAATAGGAGGGCTCACAACATCATTTCTAAGCTTAATTAGTGCAAAGTTATAATGTAGGATTGGTTCCAAAAAGATTCAATCAACTAGTGTTATAATGCCAAATTATTTCCAAGCCAAGCCAAGCCACAAGCCAAAGGTGCCAAGGAGAGATGGAGGTTGTCAAGCTACCATTGCCAAGGACTTCATGAGCACAAGTCAAGCAAGCCACCACAACAAGTATTTTGGAGCATATAAGGAAGGTAAAGGAGTTTTCTTTTTTCATTTTAGTTGTGTGTTTCATTCATGATTGTTGAATAAGCTCTCCCTAGTGTCTAGGCCTAGAGATGTTCTGCTATTAGTGTGTTTATTTCATCTTGTTTTCATTTTGGAACTAACACCATACTAACCATCCTCTCTTGAGTCAAATTCTGAGATCACACAACTAAATAATTTCTAATGATCAATCTTGTTCCTCTATCTATCTGTTTCATAACTTTACACCCACTCATCTTTAATCTATATTCTAGGTTATATCCTTCAATTATGCTTGCTAATCATCTCTAACTAGGGCATCATCAGTTTTAGACAATCCAGGCTCACTTAATGATTATAACTACATGTGGGCAAATCATTATTTTGAATTTTATTCCTAATTATAACTATCTTTGGGCAAATCAACATCTTTTTTACATCAATGCAAGCAAGCATTTTCTTATTTGGATTAATCTCAACCATGGGTTAATTCCACATTTCTTCTTGTTTCCTTTTAAGGGACTGCCCATCAACAAATATGATGACCACTCCCTTGAGGGGGCATCATCATAGGCTTCCCAAAACCATTTGGAGCATTGTTCTTCAACCATCATCTTCTTTTTAGCATATAGGCCATCTCTCATTATTTGAGAACACATTGATATGCTTATAACTTGCAATGCCTTCCCAAATAGGGGAAAACTATAGACACCTAAATCTGGCCACCAATGACCTCCAACCAGGCTTTTGACCAATTTCCATCAAAGTGCACAATTTGGCCTAAAAACACTAAAGCACATTATATGAGTTGAAATTTATATATTCAAGTGCCAATTTTGGCCAGTGTATCACTAAATCGGGCAATGTAATTTATGGGCCAACTAACTTTGATCTGATCATTTCAAGTCAAAATGCCAAATTTGCACTTGGGTGCTCTGGATTGCTCTTTTCTATCAATTTTTTTTACAAGATGCGTTTCTTTATTATTTAGTGTTAGCAACATCTTAAATAGGATAATGGATCCAATGCATCTGATATTGACTTCTAATTCTAATCCAGTCAAATTTTGGACCAATAATAAGGCATTCTGATGAATTTGAATAATTTATGCACAAAGTGATTAATCATGCTTAAGAGATAATTAATCCAAATCAAGGCCTAATTAATAATTCCATGGAAACTTGTTGAAAACTTGTTTTTAGAAATGAATATTGAATATATACATCATCAAGTGACCTCATTTCTTGGGAAGACATCCTTAAGCCATAAATACCACAAATATTATGATTAGGGATGTCTTTATTACCTCCCATGCCTCATTAATGTCCCTTATTCTAAAGTCATGATGAGGATAATTATGGATTTTAATTACACAATTCAATTAATCCATGACCATACATCTCAATCTTGAGATGGATGGTCATGGTTGATTCTGGTAATTCTTGAAAATCTATAAATAAAGAGCCCATGAACACCATTTTTAAGCTTAATTTGTGCAAAGTTACCATGTCAAATTGATTCCAAGAGCTCTCACATGCCAAAGTTATGATTCCAAAATATTGAGCCAAGCCAAAGCCACAAGGTGCCAAGGAGAAGAGGAAATAGCCAAGCCTCCTTTGATGAAGACTTCATGAGCACAAGCTGAGCAAGCCACTACAACAAGCATTTGGAGCATCCAAGGAAGGTGAAGGATTCTTATTTTTTCTTTACTTTTTAGTTTTGTTTTTCATTTATTTTTGTTATTAAGCTCACCCTAGTAACTAGGCCTAGAGATGTACGCTAATTAGTGTGTTTTTGTCAATTTATTTGCATTTTTGGACTAACATAATACTAATCACCTTTCTTGAGTCAAATTCCTAGTTCACACCCTCCATTTTAAGAAATGACATGTATATTTCCAAGCCTTCCAAATATATTGTAAGGGTGGTGAAGCTTTCACAAAGAAGAATGAAGTATGGATAATTTTGTCTAGCCAACCTACGAATTGCCATTTACCTTTAACTATAGCTAGGTTGATTCTATTCTATATAAGAATTTTTCATGGGTTGTTACCTCTGATAGCTCTAACAATCCATTTGGTCGCTAGACAAACTAACTTTCTCTGGTTTAAAAGCTAACTTTATGTTAACCAATTTTTTTCTTCCATGAAGTGGAGGTCACATATTCTCTTTTTTCTTTCCTTAACGTGCATACAGGTTATATTAACCAATATTTTCCCATCGTAAGTTGTTGAAGGAATAATCTTTATTTACTCTAAGGCACATGTAGGCCCCTAAATACATCTAACCATTCAACCAAACATCTAATTATAATTTAGGAGCATGCTAGATGATATAGTCTTGATCATGAGGGCATAAAGGAGATATCCAAGCCTTTACTATTAGTTATCTTTTGTAATATTTTGTATCAAATGTGATTTAGTTATTATGTTTTCTATATTTGTATAGATGTTTTCTGTAAAATAATATTTTATTTGATAGGATTAATCCATGGTACTATTAGTTACCTTTGATGCTAAAAAATGATTTCCCCACTTATTAAAGAATAAGAAGTTATTGCAATCATGTGAACCTAGTTAAGGAAACTTTTATGGAATATTTCGAGAAGGTTCCTTTTATTACTTTTGTTGTGAGATATTGTTAACTTTCACTTTTCCTTAATCAGCAGATTCTTGATCCTTTTTTTGTATCCATACTTATTTGGGAGGAGATGTAATTGTGCATACATTATGTTGTTCCTTATCAAAGTATATGTTTGTCATTATTTTGTATTTTTGATTTTGTCTTTGGGATCCCTATTTTCTATTTATATATTTATATCTTCATTTTGTGTCTTTTTGACAAGTCTACATAACCTGATAGGAGTGCATTGTGCACTTGTCTTGTAGTGAAAACCTATCCCAATATAACTTGTGGAAGTCTTCCAAATTTCTATGCTATTAACAGTCCTTTTTATAATTTTTGGTCTTTTGACTCTAACCCTTCATGTGCCAGTGAATAATCAAAGGTCTATATCAACAAATGTTTTACAAAAGGAAAAACTACTTACTCTCAATGTTCAAAAGCTATATAAAAAATTTATACATGTTGAATAACTGATTTATAATTAAATTCTAAGTTTTAATACATCATTTGCATTGCTTGTGCCAAGGCTATTCATAAGAAAAAGAGCATCTAGTCTTGCATCCATGATTGCACACACACAACTAGGAGGGAAAACTACATCAGCTTGAGGTCCACTTATACTATGTAGGTAGTGCTCAATTATATAGGAGGTTAACTCAGACTTTCAGAATAGGCACATAGTCAATACAAATGATAGTGGAAGAGACGACAACGATGCACTATGGCTTTGTCCACCTACTATGTACTTGTCCCTATATACTTTGATCTTTTATTTTTGGTAGTGACACAATCACATGATTAATTTGTTTAATTTTTGATCTAGAAATAACCTATTTATTCAATGAATCAACCAAAATATGCTAAGTACTCACTTGACTTTGTTAAATACTATTATTAGCTCATTTTAACCTTTTGGCATTGAACTATATTATATTGTAATTTATTGTATATTGTTGTACATTCATTTTCTATAGTTTATTTTTATTCAAATTGTTTAATTGAATTCAAATAGAGTAAATAAAGGTTGCCACCTTGAAGTGGCTCATGGCTTATTCATATATTCTACTCTATTTTAGTCATATTGTGATATATTGATATTATTCCATTTAGTTAGTGAAGTAATTTCATTACAAGTGATATCAAAACTTCGATTTGGGCAATTGAGTGGGTTAACCAAAATTTTAGAGAATATCATATATCATTCAATCCATAGTGATTTTCTCTAAAATTGTATTACTAATATTGGAGGATCATTCAAGGACATATAACTAAAAAAACTAAGGTGTAGGGATCATTTTTGAGTGATTTATTATTGTTTTAGTTTTTTTTATTGAATTTTCTCTATAGGTCGTATTTTGAGGATTTTTTTCTACATTTTTGGAAAGCTTGAAAAAATATAGTGGGAGTCTAATATTAGTATTTTTTTATTGGAGACTAACATAATTACAAAATATTTTATTCAGAGTTGGGTCAAAGGTGACAATCAGGGTCGACATTGTCAAACCTTGTTATGATAAGACCACAAACTAAGGGCCAAGGCAAGAATTATAAAACTTTGGGTAAAATTCCATCCAAAGAGGATATGATTTAGAAACAAGAATTGAAGGATTTTCTCTCTATGGTTTTCTTTGATCGATCACAAGGTGAGCAAGATCGATTTCAAACTATAAAACCTATAGTCAGAGATGAAAGGAGATGTGAACAAGATCAATAAAGATGTCAGAAAAATCAATCAATGATTGGATTTTCTCATGTAAACACTCAATACAAATTTTAATGTTCATCAAAATCCACCAAACTAGCTCAAAATCACTACTACCCAACCCAACTAGGGTGGATCTTCGAGCCAATCCCATCCAAATCCAAGTACTTTGCAGCCACATAACTTGATGCCAAATGTGAAAATGCATAAGTTTTATGGTAAGGATCTGGTCACTTAGATCAACCAAATGGAGATTTTTTTGATGTGCATCAAATCTTGTGTGGACAAAAGGTGGTCATGACATCCTTACATATAGAATTAGAACAATTCATTTAGTATTGATGGTTGTGTGCACAAAATAAGAAGAAGGCTCTAAATGTTACTTTGTTAATTTTCACAAAGGAGATAAAAACACACTATAGTAGTAATATGGTAGAAAATTACTTCAGTTAATTATCAAAATAACACCAAATACGCTCAATCAAGGATTATATTCATCAATTTTAGAACCCATCCTTATGTGTGGAGACAATTATAAAAGAGAACCGAAATGATTTATTTTTGGGTCACCTCAAGGACCACATTCAACATGAGGTACAAATGTTTAATCCACTTAATGTTTATGATTTTATTATCATGGCATGTGATATAGAGGAAAAATCATGGCTATGAGGGGACATACCTTCACAGGCATTAGCACTAATAACATCCCTACACCATCATCTTCATAGCCTACCAGGTTAACTCCACAACAAATTGAAAAAAAATGGGCAAAGGGGTTATGTTTTAACTATGATAACCAATACATTTTAGGACATAAATATGTAGAAAATAAGTTGTTCTACATTGAGGGCATCAATGAAGAAAATGATAATGAAGAAAAAGTAGTTGTGGTTGTGTATGTACTAGGGTTTTGAGATTCCCAACCAATTATTTCTTTTCATGCAATATTAGGTGTTAGCTCTTTATAAAACCTCAAGATAATGGGTCTCCTAAATGGACATAAGGTGACAATATTGATTGACTTAAAGAGTAA
The DNA here is from genome assembly GCA_037957365.1 of Torreya grandis. NCBI lineage: Eukaryota > Viridiplantae > Streptophyta > Pinopsida > Cupressales > Taxaceae > Torreya > Torreya grandis. Next base: position 1,297,238 of record JARHVA010000888.1, on the reverse strand, counting down.
TCACAACTTCATCAACCATTAGTTACCTACAAGGTTGAATTGTTTTATTTACCTAGCTCTAGAATTTCAAGTCAAGGTTGTGGATAGGAGTACAATCAATTTTATTTTTAAATCATAGTATTAAACTCGCCATGGGAGATTAATTTTTAGATAGCCCTGTGTTCTCAATTTTCATGGGTGGAACTGATATCGTATTGGAAGTCCAATGGTTCAAGCCTTTGGGCACGATCAAGATGAAATTCCAATAATTATTCATGTGCTTTCATTCAGAAAGTAAGATGTTTGAGTTTTAAGGGGTGCACATAAAGTCACCTTGAATGGTAATATTTCATCAAATGTAATAAAATTATGACAAAGGATCTAAGGGTTATGCAACATAATTATTTTTAGTGGAATAAAAATAGACACTTGCACACATACTACAAGATTTTAAGGGAAGGGTGGAAAAGTATCTTTTGATTGTTGTGTATATTCCTATAGAGAAGCCACCTGTGAGAGAAACTTATTAAAAAAGGTCTATAGACTAGTTTCCACCATCTACTAACTCTTCCTTGAGGCTCCATCCAAAGGTTTAAATAATTGAACACATTCAGCACCAATATGATGTATTCTCCACTCTTAGAGAGAATTTTCTGAAGTCACATAATAGTCATGTTTCTTGCTTGAATAAGGACATTAGATAAATTATTTATACCTATATAGAGTTACCTGAGCCTAATAATTAATGCCAATCATTTTGGAACCTGAGACAATCCTTCAAACACACACTAATAAGGTGAGGAAGAGGGTAATTAACAAGTATCTGATCAAGTGGAAGACTCTGAGTAGTGAAGATGCAACATGGGAGGAGGAAGACTTCCTTTACCTACATTCAAATATCATCAATGTTGAGGATAACATTTATTTGAAGGGAGGGGGCATGTTACGCCCTTACCACATAACATGTCTTAGGATATGTATACCTAGCTTATGGTTAGCATAACCTTTAATTAACTCATGTTATTTAGCTTAATATTGGTGGTAGCATCGGCCTAAGGTGTTTACAAAAAAAATTTAGGTTATATATAGGAGGTAGGGGTTAGTACTTGATCATCATATTATGAATTTTGTTCTTATTATAGGATTGTGGAGGTTGCCCTCTTGAAGTGGCTCATCATTTACTCATATATTCTACTTTATTCCAATCATATTGTGATCTATTATTGTTATTCCACTTAATTGGTGAAGTAATTTCATTACATGTTAACATTGTTATTGTATCCTTCACTCTAATTGTAAGTGAGAAGGATGATCTCTAGGTAAAGCTAGATAAATGATCAGTGCCCGCTCTTGAGAGTAGAAATGATATATTTGGGGTTCTTCTTGATCACTGTAATGCTATATTAGTAGAGCATACTCAGACCATGGTGTAGTTTGGAGCTCTTTAGGAGCATGCTAGATGATATAGTCTTGATCACAAGGGCATAGAGGAAATATTGAAGCCTCTAATTCTATAGATAGTAGGCATAGAGACAATGATAATGATGATTCCAATGCATTGGGAGATGTAGCCTTGATTGTTGACTAAATTTATTGTATTGTAAACTTTGATTTTATTATGTATGATGAGTACTTTGATCTATGTTTTAATGAGTTTGTTAAAAAGATTCACATATTCATATTATCTAATGTGGTTTGATTTGTGCTTTTTATTTTTCATTTAGTTAATGTCACATTGTGTATTAGTTTTTAAATTTGTGCTTTTGTAATATCTTGTATTAAATGTGATTTGGTTATTACGCTTTGTATATTTATATAGATGTTTTGTATAAAATAATATTGTACTTGATGAGATTAATCCATGGTATTTTTATATATCCTTGATGCTAAAAAATGATTTCCCCACCCACTAGGGAATAATAGGTTATTGTAATCATGTGAACCTAGTTAATGGACCTTCAATGGAACACTCCTAGAGGGTGCCTTCTATTAATTTTGTTGTGAGATATTGTTAACTTTCACTTTTCCTTGATCAGTAGATTCTTGATTCTTTTTTTGTGTCCACACTTGTTTGTGAGGAGATGTAATTATGCATACACTATGTTGCTCCTTAGCATTCACAACTATGCCTTCTCTAGGCTCTCTTTCAATTAGATCTCAAGTGACCATTAGTTCAACAATGGGAATATCCTAGAATAGACTGATCATGGTAGAATGTGAATTAGAATAAAATATTATCCTAATAATTATATGCACCTAAATTTGCTTGCCTTAATTATTCTAATTTATCCTACTAATTTATCCCCTTCCTAATCATCTATCTAATGTCCCCCTTCATTATTCTTCATTTAATAACCTTAGCCCTACCCACTTCTTCATTAATCATTCTAGATCTCCATTAATCCTATCCTAATTCCACATACACATTATTTGAGAATTTTGAATTCTCAAAGCCCACCTACCTACCTATTCCTAGGCTTTCCTACAAGCCTACCCCCATAAATTCTCTAGAATCTCCTAATCACCTATATAATATATCCTTAATCATGTTTAACCCTCCCAAAGAGATTCTAGATATTTCTACCTCTAGAACTTTCTATCCTCTAGAACCCTCCAAGGAATTTAAAATTCCTTGGATAATCCCCCACCATAGATATCCACAATCTAATTTTGAATTTTAACCATTGATTCTTCCCTCCATATTCTATATAAATAACTCCACTCCTCCATGGAAACCAATATATAGTATCCATAAAATCTCCATGCCAATCCAATCCTTGGATTCAATCATCAACCTCCTTGATCAGGTAATCGTAATGTCAAAAATCTGAGTCTAAGGTAATCTCAATCCAATCCTTTTCTCTTCTATTTGTTCAATCATGGTTTGGAGCTATTAGCTTTAAGATTTGAGTGCAGGTTTGAATGTTCATTCAACTATTTACATTTGATCTTAATGGTTCTAGATCTTACTCAGGTAGTTTGATGTTTTGCAATAGATTTAGATTAATTGCATAATCTCAAATCTATATTGCTCAAAATTTCCTACTATATTTTGGTGATCACAGTGGGATGGCACACTCACAATTTAACTCTCTTGCATCTTAGAAGTGTTTTTGGCAGCTTGTAGGGTTGATTGGTGGAATAAAAGTCATAGATTTTAGCAAAATTTCATGCATAGGTCAAACTCATGATATCGCTCTATAAATTACAACCTTACGGTGGAGGTTTTTTCCTAAAAGTCATGATTTAACGTTAATTATCTAACTTAATCACTAACGATCTCTTTTGGTAGGTTGTTACTCCTCCATAATACTGTGACTTCATGAATCATGATATTACACTAGTATTCATGATATTGCCTTCCTAATCATAGTTTTGTAAGAAAAACTAGTCTAGTCAAGATTCAAGTTTTTAACTACCAAGTCACAATACCATAATTTGTAAGTTACATTTTTGAATCAAAAGTCATGATTTTGCATGCTAATTAGCGATATTGTGCTAACTATCTAACCCTTAATGACTAATGGTTTTCTGATTATGATAGGTTTTTATCCATCTATAAAATTGTAACTTTGTGACTCGTGATATTGATCTACAAGTCATAGTATTGCGGTGATAGTCGTGACATTATGGTTTCTCCCAAATTTGATGATAGTTATCCATTGAATCTCTAACCTGTAGGGTCAATTTTATAATTCTCTATTTTTTAGGAAATCAAGGACCATATAGACCCTTTTGGAAGTTTATTTAACGACCTTAAGTGGTTGAAAATATATTTGCTAATCACATTTTTAGAAGGGGTTTTATTTGAGTAACCTAGTGTGTATTCACTGTGTGCTGATAACAAGAAAGGCAAACTGACTATTTTTGTTTATTCTTTCATACCTTCAACTAATCAAATAGATTTTAGGAAAATTTTGAAAAAAATACATTTCTATTGTCGATGAGTTTGTCCTTTTGTTAGAAAATGTTATCTTGGTGTCTTTTAACAAAAAATTTATACATGTGATAAGTCATTTGTGTATAATTCTTAAGTATTCTCACCTTTTAGAACATCTAAATTAATCTACCCTTCAATCAAAAATCAAATATTTTAAAGTTTTATGCATTTTCACGATATCACAAGTCTCAAAATCATGATATTACTCTAACAATCATGATATTGATCTAACAGTTATGGTTTTGCAGACTGAGCATCACGATTAACTACTTGTGGTGAAATTGCAACTCACAAATTATGATATTGAATTAGTAGTTTTGATATTACAGTCTAAAGTTGTGATTTTACACTAATTTTTGCCTTCAAAATTATCTTTTTTGAGTGCATTTTTAGAATCATTTTCAGTGAATTTTGAGTCATTTTTGGCCTCCTGCAAGGCCCAAATTACTTTTGGCATCAGGGGATCCACCTATTGACCCTACCCTATATCATGAGGCATTGCCCTTGAAACCCACAAGGGGTGTTTCCCCTTGACCTGATGGGGGCTATCACCCCTAGACCCCTATGTTGTGGCCCACTCACTCAAATAAATTTTAGATCTAAATCATGATTTTTTTCTAGTGGTTTTGGTTAAGGCTTATTAAACTAACATTTTGTTTCTTGCAGGGGTGAATTTTGACTTGTTAACATCTTCTTTTATAGGTCATATACTGGTTTAACATTTTGTCTTACAATTTACCCTTTAGGATCGTCAATCAAAACTACTAATCATTGTCTTGTAGGTTACCTATTTAAAAGTGCCAATCAAACTACTAATCATTTTCTTATAAGCCACCTGTCAAAGACCCCTTTTGGCATTTTGAAAATAATTTTTTGAATCATTTAATCTTACATCATTTATATATATCTTTAATCATTTTATCTTATATATTCTTAGATCTTGTATATATTTCAAATCTTAAACAATCGATTAATTAATCTTTTTTATCTACCTATTTGTCACTCGAGGGTTGTAATGGTGTATGCTCTCCTCCTTGTGTCCTTGCAGTGATTCTTATAGGATAAAAAACCAACCATAAACCCTCAAATTTTCTTTTATAGGGGCAATGTGATGTGGAATTTACATCCATCCACTTGCCATAGTCTTGGGGGGATAGTGATCATGGATTTCACCACCACGCACTAATCCACACTTTGTGTTCTAGTAGAGTATAAATATCAAGGATAACTATCATTAGGCTAAACAGTTGACCCCATATAGGTCATCCATGAAAGGGAAGACTTAATTCTCTAAACTAGGCATTAGATAACTCCTTACACACACTTGGGCCCCATTGTACCTAGCATATATTGAGGACACCCCTATAGAGCCCATTCAACCTAGCATATGACCTTTTGGCTGTAATAGGGGACTTACTATCAGAGTCAAGATCAAATCCTAAGAAGTTGTAAAGTATAGATGGGGTCAAGAGGGTTAAAGATATTTCATAATGGGTCACCATCCTATAACCTCACTTGTGAAACCGTTAGATGGTACAGTCATTGGGTTACATACCCTTGAGTTTACTAATCATGGGTTTGTGGTTTGCTTGGTTTAGTGAGTGTTGTGCTAGACCTGTGTTATTTGTGAGCCAAGTTAGTCTTTTACCCAAACTTATAAACACTTATCTAGGTTTTGTACATATATCATCATTGTATATACTTATCTTATCATCATGTCATCCTCTTATACATATTTGTTCTTTTATATATCCTTTTAAACACTAGTCACAACCTATTTTAGTCTCACCAATCATTAATCATACCCCCATCACTTACATAATCAATCCTTGTAATCCCTCCATCACATCTTATTATAAGTCCACCTAAACCATCATACCTCACCTTGACTTGATCCCCTAGTCCAAGCCAGACTTGACCTTGTCTTATCCACCAACTTTCCAACATAATCATAATCATCCCCAACATCATCCCAATCACTTCTTAGTCTCATCACCTCCATATCCTAATCATCCACATCTTGTCTTAGGTCTACTTTAACCATAACTAATCATTTGTCTTAAGCTTATCTTGCCTAGCCACCTTATCCACACATTCCTAATCATAATAAATCCCAATTCATCCCCTTGAATTTACTAATCCCCCTATCAAGTTTGTAATCATACTTTGGTCCTCATATATGTTGGCAAAACATTCTTGTCATATTAGGGTCCTCATATTGCTTGTGTCTAATCAAGCTTGAATCATAATCACAAACCTATAAATCATCTCATCCTCTTTGAGTTGATCATCTTACTCTTGAGCTAGTCTTATGCCAATCAATTGTTAGTCAAAATCACATCCCTTGGTCCAGTCTATCCCCCCAACAAATCTTAGATCTTTTCATAGCTCACCTAGTCCAATCTAGTCTCAATCATTAAAGTCTAGCTCACATCCTAATTTAGTCTCCTTGGTCAAATATCACATCACACATCTAGTCAAACTTGAAATTGGACTAAAGCAAGCCTTTGTCCAAATTTATTCCACACATCCCACCTTCATCCCTTAGTATTTTCATTCAATCTGTTGTACCTACTGATTGGCACCATCAAAAAACATCATCTGTACTTTCCCCCATCTTTTATTTATGGCATCTAAAACAAATGTGTTTGATACCCTGATTGACCAATGCCTCATGGATAATTGGGATATGCTCCTTTCTCACCACATCAAGATGAGCAACCAACATCCTACAAAATTTGACCCATCATTACCACCATTCTACACCCATCCACATCAGTCAAATCCTAGTCCTCGCACCATCCAGTCTCATTCAAATTCTCCATCCAATAGTCATAGCCAGTTATCTACCCTTATTGCATAATGCCTCGAGGATATGTTCATTTCTCACCTTCTTGAGAAAAACACTCCATGTATTATGGATTTTGACCTTGTCCACCCATCATTACCTCTAGTCCAAACCCATTCAAATCCTCCTCCCACTAATCATAACCCATCGTCCACCCCTTCCTACACTAGCAAAGGGAATCCAATCTTGCCCACCTTGTATACTACCAATCCACCCACCCAATCATGTCAATGCCTATCTGATCAAAATTCCAATGCTTCTACATCTAAGTCACCAAGTAAAGAGATCCCTTATACTCCTCTTCCTATATACTTATAATCCATTTTCCAATAACTTGTTACCGTTAACATGATGGTCTATCCACCCATATGACATCTTGATCCCACCAAGCCTAAGCCATCTAGGTATACATCTAATCAATATTTTGTATATCACCAAACTTGGAGGCATACCATTAATCGATGCCAAAATTTCCAAGATTATGTTTAAGACCTCATCAGCCAGGGTGACATATAAATTGAGGATGAACCAAATGAGTCTATATCCCTAGGTAAACAAGAAAAGGAATGTCAAGATTCCATTCACGATCATGATAAAGCCCTTCCCCTTCCAAGCCAAGTTCAAGACACCACATCCATATTCCATGACCCCCCCATCTTTGACAAATCCTCCATCGAAAATAAGTTTATTCCCCATGAACTTAGTCCTCATGAACTGCTCCATCATCTCCCTCTCGCCCATCATATCACAAAACCCATGTTGAGAGGTCAATTACAGATAATGAATCTTCTACTAGAAACATTGCATCTTGTACATTAGATTCAGCATCAGAGTTAACACAAGTCTTATATGCATTAGGATCATGTTCAACACCAAGATCTGAATCAAATCCCTCATAAAGAACATCATCCCTTATCAATGTTGCAGTGGATGATGATTATGACTACCCTTTTAAAGATACCTCTAATTTGGATGACAATCAATCACCAGGCATATCTTTTGATCCCACTTAGGATGATGAAGTCATAACATAATTCTTATAAGATTTATCTATTGAAGATTATCAGATCGAATTTGATCCTACTTTGGATGCGTATATTATGGCTAGTCTTAGTGATCCTTTTATTGATCTTGAGGAGATTTTTTTTTATGTCAAACTAGGTCTCCTAGGAATCCCTATGAAGAACATACTACCCCATCACCACTCATTGACCTCATCATACCATCTCCCCCACCTTCATCCATCATAGACCCCTTTCTTCCTATCAATGATCATTTAATCACCTCCCTCCATAGGGACAAACATGAACATGCATTATTGGACCCTTCCTTAAGCAATATAATCCGTGCCATAAATATAATGGCCCGAGACCATATTCTATAAGTCAATCATAATAATCAAGTCATCTTTTATCCCATCAATCAGAATCAAGAAGAGTTAAATCATCGACCTAATCCAAAAGTGTCTTCCCCTAGTGAAGCCCAAACTCAAGCACTCTGGGACTATCAAAGTCAAAATATTCATTATATATCAAGTCAAAAATCAATCTCCTATGGTGAATCCCAAAATTAGGAACTAGGGGATAATCAAGTCTAAAAATCAAAATAATGTCAAAAATATTATTAGTATGACCGATCATCCATCAAATAATCAGATCAGAGATGAACCACAAAGTCAAATTGTCTTGGATCTCTCAGTCTTTTGGTAACTATAACTAATCAAATGTAGAATGTCTAGATTCTCCAATGATGTATGTAACTGCTAGTCCTAATCCCCAATCACCCACCACACCTTCTTATCATGAACCCACAATCCAATCAAGTCCTACCATCCATTCTTGTGCATTACTCCCTTATCAACATCTAGACCTAATCCAATCCATGCCTCACATCACCCACTTAGGAAACATCATCTCTTATAGGGGTGATGAAGACACCTGGTCTAAATATCTATAGGGGTCTCAATCAATAATCACTAAAGGTCACAAGGACATTAATACATCTAATGGTGAAAACATGGTCTTAACATCAAACATCTCTAGAATAGGTGTTGGCTAAAAATTTAACTAGTGTCAACATTCCTGCATCCCACCCTTCTCTAATAAATAGAGATGCCCAAAAAATTCAAAAAAAAAGTAAAATAAAAACCCTTCATCCAATGGTGAAAACCAATCTTTTGGAGCTTTAGGCAAGTACCATGATGAAAACCAGTTTCTGACATCATGGTTAAATAATCTATTTTATGCATTGTACCTCAACACTTGAGGGAAAAATCCATCATTTTTAGCCATCACACCTATCCATTATCAATCCCATCCATATCATATCCCTTTGTACATACCATGCATCCTATTATGTCGATCATTCCTTTCCAATCTTGACCTTTGCAAGGATGAGGAAGGTGTCTTGAGAAATGTTTTGGAATCATCTTGGCATATCCTCTAATGAACACTTAGGAAACTAAACACATGTGTCCTTCACAATGTGGTCATTGGCAATCCCTAGTTCCTTCTTCCCTATTCCTCATCCCCTTTTCTGCATCGTCATCTTGGTTACTAGGCTTGGTCTTCCCTTTACTGTTAGGATTGTGGAGCTAAAAGCTTCACTGATGCAGACACAGAGGAGGTTGCAGGAGAGTTGCTGAGTGTCAGAGACACCAGCGTCGGTCAGGCCAACCGACGTCGGCAGGATAGGGCAGGAAGGCAACCGACGTCGGTCAGAGATCGACCGGCGTCGGCGACCCCCAGGCGGACAGGGACCGACGTCGGTCGCCTGTGTGGTTCAGACTGCGCTTGTTATGAGCAGTTAGCTAACGAACCAATTGTTTGCATGAAGAGATCTATCTTTAGACTGAGAGCTGCGGATCTAATTATTGTAATTAGATGTCTAATTATTGTTTGATGAGATCTATATAATAGACTCATGGTTGTATTGGAAAAGTGTGCTAGGGAGTAAGAGAGCATAATTATAAGCTCCTTCTGTGTGTGAGGTAGAGCAATGGTGCGTTCCTCCTAGTGCCTCAGTACCAGGTGTGTTGGTGCTGGTTTGGAGAGTCAACTGGATTCTTCAGGAGTGTAGGATCTTGGTCACAGTTGCATGGCCTATATAGGAGATCTACATGGTAAGTAAGATCGTTGATCTGCAGGTGTATGTGTGTGCAAGGTTGAGGTTCACAGGTGAGCAGAACCGTTGTTTGATTTGTAGGTGTGCAAGGTCATATAGACAGCAACACAACAGGGAGCAGTATCAGGCAGGATCTACTTGGAGTACAGGTGTGTACTCAGATAGAGCAAAGAGGAAGGCAAGGAAGTTCCTTCCATAAGTATGGTCTGTTGAATTGCAGGTTGTTGCAGATTCATGGGAGATCTACTTGAAGTACCTTGAGTACTTGTGGAGCACGTGGAGTGCTTGTGGAGTGCGTGGAGCACTTGTGGTGTGCGTGGAGCACGGGAGGTGAACACCAACTCTGTATTTGAGTTGGGTGTTGGGACCTGTGAGAGGGAGAGCTTTGGGGAGAAGAATTACTGTTCACTTGAGGTGTGGGAAACCTCTGTAAGGTGGTGGAGAAGAAGTGGCATCTTCTTTATTGTATTCTTTTCTGTATAAAGTGTTAATACAAGTTGTGTATTGTCTCTCATATGCTGTGTTATTCTGAATTCTAGTTACTTGGTGAATCTGATTTATTTCCGCATATTAAGTTGCTTGGTATTTGGTAATCAATTGTATGCTTCCGGTGTTTCGCATCCTGACAAGTGGTATCAGAGCCTTGGTTGTAGGTTCTTGAGCTTGATACCAACAAGTGGTATCAGAGCTAAGGTTGCAGGAAGTAGGTTGTGTTTTGGTTACAGGGCACTCTCAGGGGTTTCTGATTGAGTGGGAGTAGAGCAACGGCAGATCAAAGTAAGCTAAGAATGGAGGAGTTGAAAAGCACAGACGGTTACTCACGGTCCGATGGAAAGAAAGAGCAGGTAAAAAAACATTGTTGGTTGGTAGCAGATCAGCATGAAGAAACTGAAGATACAGATGTAGCAGGTGTTGTTGCACAGGATGTGTTTGCAGGTTTCTTGGATAAAGTTGAATCTTGGATAAAAGATTCGGTTGCCTCTTTCCATGCAGCCCCAGGTAGAGGAGCTGGTAAGCCTTGCCAAAGAATTAGCAAAGGGGAAGTGAAGCTGAAATTGCAGGCGGCCAACACACAGGTATTGATGAAGGTCATGCAGGTCCCAGGTTTGGAGATTTGGCTAATTTCTTCAGAAAGATTGGGTGATGAGAGATGCACAAGAACTCTCATAGCGATAGCACTTGAATTAGCTGGTGGTAAGAAAATAGGTATACTTTATCTACTTGTTTATATTACTGATTCTTCTTCTATTGCGGAGGCGTGGCTTCGTAGGCTTGGTCACATGAGCAGGAAGGAGATGCATGTTCTTAAGCGGAAGACAGATATATTTGACAGGCTTAAGAACTGGAAAGCCTTGGTGTTCTTGGAGGAGATGGCGGACAGAGTTCAGTGGATGAGGCTGGATACTTCTGAGCAGAGCAGTTTGGACATGGGTTTTGATCCAAAGGAGCTCGCGGGTAAAAAGTCATCACTCACAGGTGAACACAGGTACCGGTGTCGGTCAGGAGGAACTGACGTCGAACAGACAGGTGTCGATGTCGGTCATGTGCAGACCGAAGCCGACAGTGTTGGGCAGGGTAAGACCGACGTCGGTCATGGGACCGACGTCGGCGGTATGTAAGACCGATGTCGGTCAGAAGGACCGACGTCGACAGCAGGGACACCAGCGCTGGCAGGTTGGTAGTCAGGTACAGACGCATGGAACCGACGTCGGTTGGATGCAGACTGTGGAGTGACCGAGGTCGGTCACTGTAACGAATTTTGGGTGGACAGCAAGCTGTCAAGGAGTCTCAAACACCCATACGGAGGACTGAAGGCGTAAGTAGGCCCTCAAATTTGTGTTCCTCTTCTTCATACTTGTTGCTGATTATAGAGCAGGAAGGATCCAGGAAACAGGTGTGAGCTTGGCAGGGATATGATGCAGAACCAGACGGGTGTCTTGGTAGGTTTGCCAGCTGGATGAAAGCAAGAGACGAATGGATTCCTTAGTAGAAGAATAGAGAGAACAGATACGTGAGACGGAAGACCAGGCATATGGTCTTGAGGAGCTGCATGACAGTGGTACCAGGTTTGACAGGTGGAGGACGAAGCATGGCTTCAGTCAGTGTCAGGTAACTACTGTGGTTTGCCTTACCAGGTGGATGATGAGTCGCGACATCATTCTGTTGCTGTATGTGGATGGTATATTTGCTAGTAGGGTTAGTACATACAGGGTTTTGCTGAGCTAAGGGTAAGATTAGTTCAGTGGCATGTCATGAGGAGTTTGGAGCAGCGAAATTCTTTGACATGGGAGGCATGGAGATCACAGGTTGATTTTGTCTCGAGTGAGAGCTGATGTGAATCAGGTGTTGGCGAGGTTTGGGATGCAGAACCGGAGCACACTAAGGGCTGGACAGGTACAGTGTCCGAAATCACATGAGGTCTGGTATAGACCTGAGTATTCCCATGCAGTGGGAGCTGTCAGAGTTAGGAGCCAATTCGGGGAAGTGGGTTCTCAGGTTTCTGAGAGGGACCGGCAGCAGGTGTTGCTATGCAGGGTCAGGACTTCACTACATGGTGTTATAGGTTCGGATGTGGCAGGGTACTTGGATGACAGGAGGTACACCACGGGATGTGTGGTGTGTTGTCTTCAGGTGGGAGCTTGAAGAGGGATACAAACCAGGAAATAGATTAGATGGAGTATAGGTACAGGTACAGTGCAGCTGTTTATCTCCAAGTGGGAGATTATTAGGATTGTGGAGCTAAAAGCTTCACTGATGCAGACACAGAGGAGGTTGCAGGAGAGTTGCTGAGTGTCAGAGACACCGGCGTCGGTCAGGCCAACCGACGTCAGCAGGATAGGGCAGGAAGGCAACCGACGTCGGTCAGAGATTGGCCGGCGTCAGCAACCCCCAGGCGGACAGGGACTAACGTCGATCGCCTGTGTGGTTCAGACTGCGCTTATTACGGGCAGTTAGCTAACGAACCAAGTGTTTGCATGAAGAGATCTATCTTTAGACTGAGAGCTGCGGATCTAATTATTGTAATTAGATGTCTAATTATTGTTTGATGAGATCTATATAATAAACTCATGGTTGTATTGGAAAAGTGTGCTAGGGAGTAAGAGAGCATAATTATAAGCTCCTTCTGTGTGTGAGGTAGAGCAATGGTGCGTTCCTCCTAGTGCCTCAGTACCAGGTGTGTTGGTGCTGGTTTGGAGAGTCAACTGGATTCTTCAAGAGTGTAGGATCTTGGTCACAGTTGCATGGCCTATATAGGAGATCTACATGGTAAGTAAGATCGTTGATCTGCAGGTGTATGTGTGTGCAAGGTCGAGGTTCACAGGTGAGCAGAACCGTTGTTTGATTTGCAGGTGTGCAAGGTCATATAGACAGCAACACAACAGGGAGCAGTATCAGGCAGGATCTACTTGGAGTATAGGTGTGTACTCGGATAGAGCAAAGAGGAAGGCAAGGAAGTTCCTTCCATAAGTATGGTCTGTTGAATTGCAGGTTGTTGCAGATTCATGGGAGATCTACTTGAAGTACCTTGAGTACTTGTGGAGCACGTGGAGTGCTTGTGGAGTGCGTGGAGCACTTGTGGTGTGCGTGGAGCACGGGAGGTGAACACCAACTCTGTATTTGAGTTGGGTGTTGGGACCTGTGAGAGGGAGAGCTTTGGGGAGAAGAATTACTGTTCACTTGAGGTGTGGGAAACCTTTGTAAGGTGGTGGAGAAGAAGTGGCATCTTCTTTATTGTATTCTTTTCTGTATAAAGTGTTAATACAAGTTGTGTATTGTCTCTCATATGCTGTGTTATTCTGAATTCTAGTTACTTGGTGAATCTGGTTTATTTCCGCATATTAAGTTGCTTGGTATTTGGTAATCAATTGTATGCTTCCGGTGTTTCGCATCCTGACATTTACTAGTAACCCCATGTGTATAGTGTATATACATATTCCAAAAAGCCCTAAAAAATGAAATATTCTAAAAATCATACAAATAATAAAATTTGAAAAAAATCCAAAAAATCGTCCATGGTGTCTTGTCTTATGCTTTCTCTCTCAGTCACATCCATCTCCATGCCCTACATCTTTCACAATCACATCACCCATCCTCCTATTTTACATCGGGGGTAAATCTAGTCTATATCACGGTAGCATTGACCTCATCCCACTTTTGCCTAATCAGTCTTATGTCTCTCATCTACACCAGCAACACCTTATCCTATCCCAAATCTAGGTCCCCAAATTCATATCCACCTCCATGTCCTTACCTATGTCTTAATCCTAATCATTAGTCTATTCCACATACAAGTCCACCATCATCATCATAACCAGCTTAGGCTAACTCATCACCCAATCACTCATCCCATCATTTGACAAGACATTATGACATTCCATATCTATGTGTATATTACTTGTTTATTCGATTTGGCTTATTTGTATGTAAATATTTGATTGTCTTTGTCTTTTGAGTGTATGCTTGTCTATTGGTCAATGAACAAGGATACTATGAGGTCACAAAATCTAAAATAATGCTTATAAATGCCCTTGATGATGCAAATTTCACTATTTACCCATGCATTTTAGTACATTATCCTCTTGGCCATACCTATATCATGGGGCAAACTACTAAGTGCTATATTTATTAGATTGCTTAAACTATGACGAGTCTTATGAAAGTTGTGATGGCTTGATCATCTACATACTCATTATTTATCTAATCATCTAATCATCCTTATTCCCATCACTAATCTAATCCTCATGACCCATTTGACTAACATCTAATATCCCCATAATCCTTATCTCATCATCTATGTCATCATCCTCTAATCACTAATCATCATCATCATCATCATCATCATCATCATCATCATCATCATCTAATTAGAACTACATCAACTTGAGGTCCTTTTAGACTATGTAGGTAACACCTGACCACTTTTTAGTTCCTAAGAATAATTCGACCACTCTCATCTCTTTTCACATCATTCATCGTCACATCTATCTTATCTTCCATCATCTTCAAGTATTGTATCAGTCAAATCCTTGAGCTATAATATCAATCCCTAATCCATCTATTGATCAATCACCATCCCCATAATCATATCCCTAATCTTTTTTTCAATCGCTTGCACCTATCAATTGGGCTTGACAAAAATCTCAACATCCAACTTTACTTCCATTAATCATCCCTGATTGGTCAATTTATCATCTATTTCTCTTTTGCATGTGTCCTTGCTAGGAGCATCATTGCTACTAATCATATTATGGCTCATTAATTTGATTCTTACCCTTCATATTTTGGTCACTCAATTATATCATTTTATTCTCTCTTAAATGTTTCATCATATCACTCAACTTTAGCTTTGAGATACAATCATCATTAATCTCATCAAATCAATCTTATCCTAGCCTATAGCTTTCCCTTACATGCATCCTTGCTTAGGATGCATTGAAATATTATGGTATTTTAATCTTATCATCATCATGTTATAGTTGATTCTGATCCAGACAACAATTCAGATGACAATTCGGGTGATGGGTCCACCCCAATTGATGGCAGAACTTCTGGGAGCCATAACTTTTGCACCGTAGCTCCAATTGACTCAACGTTTGAACCATTGGAAAGATAATAATGAGGGGAACATCGTGAGATGGCATTAATTTCTACTCAATGAAGTTTGACCCCATAAAACCCAATGGGAGTGTCCCAAATTTTAATTTTAGTAGTGCAGTCTAAAAATAGTAAGTTTTTAAAAATAGTAATTCCTCGAATTTTGTATTGTTGTAAGTCATGGAAGTCAAACCAATTCATCTCCCTCTAGATTGGTGACCTTCCACATCCTCCCCACACCTTAAAAACATGTATAAATGAAGATGTAATCCAAAATGGAAATCAGACATCTCTTCTCAGAGATAAGCATATGTTTGGGTCTGCAATTTTGATAAATAAAACATCTCTTTTCAGAGATAGCATTATTTGAATTGTGTTATTCTTATTTCTAAATTATCTTTCAACTAAAGCTTTCGATTTTTAGATCATATTCCCCCTTGGGATGTGTCAACAACCATGATAAAGTCATATATATTCCCTGTGCATGTGTCTTTGCCAGGGGCATCATCAATCTATCATTCATTTCTCAAAGTCAAACTCATATTATTCATCTTCTATCTCACATCTCATGTCCCATCCCATTATCTTTCCATCACATCCCACCCCTCGTTTCCTCTTTCGAATGGCCATCTGTCTCATTCTTCCTTGCATGTCCCCTCGAGGGGGCATCTTATCCACTAACATCATTTATTAACATCATCCATGACATGGTTTTTCTTTGAAAGACCATTACTCCCTCGACTTCACTCCACTCACAATTCCCTTTCAAAGAGGGGCAAAATGTATGCACCTGAATCTACTCGCCTTAATTATTCTAATTAATACCTCTACTTTATCCCCTTCCTAATCATTTATCTAATGTCCCCCTTCATTATTATTCATATACTAAACTTAGTCCTGTCCCACTTCTTCATTAATTATCCTAAATCTCCATTAATCCTATCCTAATTCCACTTACACATTATTTTCAAATTTTAAATTCCCAAAGCCCACCCACCTACCTATTTATAGGCTTTCCTACAAGCCTATCTCGTAGATTCTCTAAAATCTCCTAATCACCTATCTAATCTATCCTTAATCATGCTTAACCCTCCCAAAGAGATTCTAGAGGTTTCTACCTCTAGAACATTCTATCCTCTACAACCCTCCAAGAAATTTAAAATTCCTTGGATAATCCTCCACCATATATCTCCACAATCTAACTTTGAATTCTAACCATTGATTCTTCCCTCCATATTCTATATAAATAACTCCACTCCTCCATGGAAACCAATAGATAACATCCATAAAATCTCCATGGCAATCCAATCCATGGATTCAATTATCAACCTCCTTGATCAAGCAATCATAATGTCCAAAATCTGAGTCTAAGTAATGTCAATCCAATCCCTTTGTCTTCTATTTGTTTAATCATGGTTTGGAGCAATTAGGTTTAGCATTTGAGTACAAGTTTGAATGTTCATTTAGCTATTTTCATTTGATCTTAATGGATCTAGATCTTACTTAGGTAGTTTGATGTTTTGCAATAGATTTAGATTAATTGCATGATCTCAAATCCATATTGCTCAAAATTTCCTACTACAGTAACATTATCCTCAGAAGTTTGATAGGCCATTGGTTCCTTTGCAAGAACATTTTGGGATGTCTTTGTCTTCGTTGAATGAGTAGTAAAATATGGAGAATGGGACCTTGTTGACCGAGTGTCAACTTTTACAAATGTAATAACCCCTCTATCTGCAAGTTATGTAATATTTTCTCACAATGTGTAACAATCATTGTCACAATGTCCATTAATACCATGATATATTCAAAATGGTTTGCCTTTTATTTTCTCAAGTCGATGAGGAAGGTGATAATAGTCAGGATGTAGAGTGATTAACTTCTTATCCAATAATGTATGTAGAATATCATGTGGTCAATATCTAAAATTGCCAAACTCAAGTTGTTGACACTTATTGAGAATGTGTTTATTCACTTTAGATGTTACTTTGTAAATTGATTTTTTCCCTCTATTTAGGGCATTGACATGTTTTTCCTTAATCAAGATCTTTTCTTGATGAGGTAGAACAATTACTTTGACATCCTTGTGCAGGACTTCTTACTGTAAATTAATGTCTTCATGTGCCTTCTTGGGATTTGGATTGAGTATTGATTCCCCTTCTAATTCAAGGGTCTTATAGCAAAGAGATTGAAATGAATCACAAGTGCAATAAAACAACTTTACTTTGAGAGGATAAATGAGACCCCTACAAAATATATATCGTGTTTCCAAATTTGTGGGTTGATATATCAATTGGTGTGTAAAAGTTCTGAATCGTATAATATAATCACAAATTGGCTCTGATTTTCCTCGATGAAGAGAGGGTAAACATCTATATGTAACACTTGGTCCCTTATTCTAAATGTATTGCATTAAAAATGTCTCTTCTAACTTAATATAAGAATGTCAAAATCCACTACAAAGATAACGAAACCAACCCAAATCATTTCAAAATTTATTTTTTTTAGAGATATTTTTAGTAAAATGCGACTACCATCATATTTGTCCAAAGAAGCTTTGAAGTCTCAAAGATGTAGATAAGGATTACCACTTCCATCAAACATATGAAATGTAGGCATGAATAAATTGTGAGGTAATGGTGAATTAGCATATTAGGCACAAATGGGTTCCCATATAGAGTAGTAGAGTCAACCCACACATGATATGTTTTACTTTTAAGGTTAGATGATGCATTTTTTTGTTGCAAGTGACCCACAACATGAATTAAAGATATGACATCTTGGGAGGGCATATTAAGATCCTTATGAGGTTTATTTAATGGTTGAATCTTATTATTGTAAATTGCCATAAGTACACTGTTATTAATGGGTGAAGAAGGTCTAGGCATAAGACTTTATATACTAGACATATGTTGAGAAGAGTCATGATGATTATTTCTAACATGAACTTCCATCGACTCACATTTTGAAGATGTATCATTACTTATAATGGAATTTTCATTACACGGAGGTTCATCACAATTTGTTTCACTAAAAGCTCATGCAAGGAGATATATTTATATTGTATTTCTAGAAAGGGGAAAGAATAATCACATGTTTGTATGGTTTAGCATGTCTAGAGAAATAGAAACAATCACATTCTTTTTCCATTTATATGCATGGCTTATGCATTTGTGTTTTATAATGATTAATGAGTTGAAGTACAATGAGAAATTTTAGAGATAAGAGGGGTGTACTAAAGGGAGATTCTTCACATTTTAGCTGATGAGGCATGTTTATTATTTTTTTTTCCTTTTATAGCATATGATTTAAAGAAGAATGCAAAGAAAAAGTAGGGGAAGTAGGCTCTTCTACTTCATAATTAATGTATTTAATTTAGTCTTCACTATTGTACCAATCCTCTTGATATCATAGTCATAATCAATTCCTTCATGATTTTACTCTTTAAGTATATAATTAACATTATCAATCACATGTGTTTGGCCATTAGTCCATTCATTATCATAAACACAAGGGACAAAATTACTAGATAATAAGAAATCTATAGGGTTTCTAATCATTTTTCCATTTTTTGATTTATCAGGGCTTGAATAAGCCATTGACATATGAACAAGGCCTAAGTTGAATAGGTAAGCAAACATGGAGATACTAGGGTTTTGGAGATTGAAACCCTAGGGTTAAAATATGAAACCCTAATGGAGATGTAAGGTTTGACACAGGTCGATCAATGTATGGGTTCACCAATATGTTTTATCCTAATATGGTTTTATAAACCCTAATATAATATAAACTAGTAGAATAATTCATATTACTAAATATGGTATTCAATCATACATTTGAATGTAAAATACTATTTTTTTGACAAGTGGCATATGTTAAATATAACAATAAATGTATAACAAGAGGTGAGGAGGCACTTAGTTTTTTTGTCACGCTATTATGAAATCTGATTATTTAAGTTTCACATCTTAGGCTTGTGGAAATGCTCTACATATGGTTCATTCTTGCATGTTATTTGTTGGTTACTTGTATCAGGTTAGGTTAATATTGACAGTCGATACTTACCTGAAGTGATCTATACTGACCCTACACACAAAGAGCTCATGTTTTCTTTTGGGATGACACACATATGTTTGTAATGCTTCTTTCCACCTTTTATCACTTTTGTAATCATGGGTATTTTCTTGATGATCAAAACCCTAGTTCTACACAAGCAATTTGATATCTAATGGGGTTGTTGGGTGAAAGGGTTGAGTTGGATTGACCTTGATCAGTCCCCATTAACTGACCAAATATTGGACTACATAGATAATACTCTAAAGAGGGCTCAAACTTAACTGTAGTCCTCTTGCTAATTTGTATGTGTGTAATTGTGGATAGAAGCCTAGATGTTCTTTCTCCTATCTTGCCCTTGGTACATGCATGCAGATGTAAATTCATCTTTGTAAAATTTAGATTCAACTTTAAGGATTCATTAGTTATTATATATAATATTATCTAGCTTTTGATAATTTAAAGTGTTTATCCTAAAAATCTTACAGTAACTTTGTATATATATGAACCTCTGTCTTCAAATTAAGGACCTAGTGGTGTGCAAAATCAAATTAACATAAGTTCAAACATGCCCAAATAATGGTCATAAAGTGACACATATCCAAAAGAATTTGAAAATATCTCCAGGTCACTTTTGTTATCTTCGATCAACATCGATAATCGATATCGATACCGATCGTAAATGGCAAAACTGATCTAAGGCCTAAAAAAACTCTAAGATAAAAGAAAGGGCCAAAGATCTTTGTAATATGGTAAATTGAGCTGACGATGATAGGACAACGATGCCATACAACCAACTAAAATCAATAAGATGATCGAAAGACCAAAAGAAATGTGCCACAAAGTACTTAGTTTGTAGTTTGAAGTCTATACCTACAAAGTTGCCTAAAAATATTGTAAAACAAGGCTTGTACCAAATGTGGGTATCTACACCTAAATAATCAAATGCAAGTATATTCTTCACTATGACATTCTCTAGGTACACGATGTGATGTCACAAGATGGGCGAAGGCAAAATTAAATCAATGTGTGGATTCTTTGATAAAACACAGAGACTTCTTGATAAGATTTAATAAATACACATGAGAGAGTTGGCTTGTAAGAGATTTCGACGATGGGATGATTAAGTTAAATTTGTATATATAGGTTCACAAGGGCACATCTACACATAGGCAAACCCGAGAGGATTGTAAAAGGTGATAATCAAGGCATTAATGATCCACAAGTCAACGAGACATCATCATGGATAGACTAAAACCTAGGGAAATACCTTAAAACAATGTTTTGGACATTCTAAGAACCTCGAGGGTTGTACAGAGGCAAAACAATAGTCGATCTATAGGTTTTTAAACATTTTGGATTGAATGGAGGCATTATTATTGACCAAAAGCGAAACACAAATTCAAGTTATGAGGAAAGCCCAAGTCAATGGGAGACAGTATGAGGCCAACACAAGGGGAAAGTGTACTAAAAAGAGCCAAATATGTGCACATAGACCAAGTGTGACAAAACATAATAAAGACACAATGAAAAATGATCTTGTACTAAAATTAGGTGTCTACAACAATATAAAAAACAACATACCAATAAATGCCATACTTCTTTATCGAAGCAAACTAAGTACTTAGTTTGTAGTTTGAAGTCTATACCTACAAAGTTGCCTAAAAATATTGTAAAACAAGGCTTGTACCAAATGTGGGTATCTACACCTAAATAATCAAATGCAAGTATATTCTTCACTATGACATTCTCTAGGTACACGATGTGATGTCACAAGATGGGCAACGCCCAAATTAAATCAATGTGTGGATTCTTTGATAAGACATAGAGACTTCTTGATAAGATTTAATAAATACGCATGAGAGAGTTGGCTTGTAAGAGATTTCGACGATGGGATGATTAAGTTAAATTTGTATATATAGGTTCACAAGGGCACATCTACACATAGGCAAACCCGAGAGGATTGTAAAAGATGATAATCAAGGCATAAATGATCCACAAGTCAATGAGACATCATCATGCATAGACTAAAACCCAGGGAAATACCTTAAAATAGTGTTTTGGACATTCTAAGAACCTCAAGGGTTGTACAAAGGCAAAACAATAGTCGATCTATAGGTTTTTAAACATTTTGGATTGAATGGAGGCATTATTATTGGCCAAAAGTGAACACAAATTCAAGTTATGAGGAAAGCCCAAGTCAATGGGAGACAATACGAGGCCAACACAAGGGGAAAGTGTACTAAAAAGAGCCTATGTGCACATAGACCAAGTGTGACAAAACATAATAAAGATACAATGAAAAATGATCTTGTACTAAAATTAGTTGTCTACAACAATATCAAAAACAACATACCAATAAATGCCATAATTCTTTATTGAAGCAAACTAGTATAATGCAATGTGTCGCTACTATAAATTTTAGTGCTATAATGAAGCTCTCTAAATGCTCTTTGGAATGCTTGTAAGTGCTCAACAAATCGCTGCGACAATAAATGCTCACTTGATTTCTTTGGAATGCTTATAAGTGCTCAACAAACCGCTATGACAATAAATGCTCTCTAAATGCTCCCTTGATTTCTTTGGAATGCTCATAAGTGCTCAACACACTGTTGTGATGATAAATACTTGCATGGTATTTCAGATGATTTATAGATATTTACATGTGCCAAGATCTTTGTGTATTTGTAACTAAATTGAAAAATGATCTTGTACTAAAATTAGGTGTATACAACAATATCAAAAACAACATACCAATAAATGCCATAATTCTTTATCGAAGCAAACTAAGTACTTAGTTTGTAGTTTGAAGTCTATACCTACAAAGTTGCCTAAAAATATTGTAAAACAAGGCTTGTACCAAATGTGGGTATCTACGCCTAAATAATCAAATGCAAGTATATTCTTCACTATGACATTCTCTAGGTACACGATGTGATGTCACAAGATGGGCGAAGGCAAAATTAAATCAATGTGTGGATTCTTTGATAAGACATAGAGACTTCTTGATAAGATTTAATAAACACACATGAGAGAGTTGGCTTGTAAGAGATTTCGATGATGGGATGATTAAGTTAAATTTGTATATATAGGTTCGCATGGGCACATCTACACATAGGCAAACCCGAGAGGATTGTAAAAGGTGATAATCAAGGCATAAATGATCCACAAGTCAACAAGACATCATCATGCATAGACTAAAACCTAGGGAAATACCTTAAAATAGTGTTTTGGACATTCTAAGAACCTCGAGGGTTGTACAAAGGCAAAACAATAGTCGATCTATAGGTTTTTAAACATTTTAGATTGAATTGAGGCATTATTATTGACCAAAAGTGAACACAAATTCAAGTTATGAGGAAAGCCCAAGTCAATGGGAGATAGTACAAGGTCAACACAAGGAGAAAGTGTACTAAAAAGAGCCAAATATGTGCACATAGACCAAGTGTGACAAAACATAATAAAGACACAATGAAAAATGATCTTGTACTAAAATTAGGTGTCTACAACAATATCAAAAACAACATACCAATAAATGCCATAATTCTTTATTGAAGCAAAATAGTATAATGCAATGTGTTGCTATTATAAATTTTAATGCTGCAATGAAGCTCTCTAATTGCTCTTTGGAATGCTTGTAAGTGCTCAACAAACCGTTGTGACAATAAATGCTCACTTGATTTCTTTGGAATGCTTGTAAGTGCTCAACAAACGGCTATGACAATAAATGCTCTCTAATGCTCCCTTGATTTCTTCGGAATGCTCATAAGTGCTCAACACACTGTTGTGATGATAAATACTTGCATGGTATTTCAGAGGATTTATAGATATTTACATGTGCCAAGATCTTTGTGTATTTATAACTAAATTGAATTCAAATTAGAACCCAATTAACATACAAACCGACTTCAAACAATCAAAAAACAAATAAGATTAGACCACAAAACATGATACACCAACTATGAATAAAAAATATCAAAAACCCATAAATGGATTAAATATATTTCTAAAAAAACTATAAAATAAAAAAAAAAGCAAAAGAAAAACGAGAGAAAGAAAAACATGGAAAAAATGACCAAACAAATCAATAATACTTAATTTATACCAATACCCAACAAATATACAACTAACCTTGAATAATACTTTTTTACAACTAATTACCAAAAAAAAAAAAAAAATTTAAACTCCAAAATTATATTTATTCATAAATTCGAATCTCCAAAATTATAGACCACGTTAAGTATAAAATGGCGACTTATAGTCAAACGGACTGTTAAAACTAACTTCATGTAAACCAATTTTTTTTCCTCCGTGAAGTGGAGGTCGCATATTCTCTTTTTTCTTTCCTTGAAGTGTGCATGCAGGTTATATTAACCAATATTTTCCCGTCGCAAATCGTGAAGGAATATTCTTTCTTTCCTCCGAGGCGCATGCAGGCCCCTAAATGCATTTGACCGTTCAGCCAAACATCTAAATATAATTCAGAGCCGCGTCGATACGTCAAAAAATTAGTGCGCCTTTTCTGCCACTGAAGACAACCAAAAGTAAAGGTGAAATGCACCACTGCACTGACAAAAAAATTCAACCAAATGCGAAAGGGCTTTAAACACAATGGAGAAAGCGAAGTGGGATCGTGACTTGCAGGGTAATGAGGAGGAGATTACTGGATCCAAACGCGCCGATTTCATATTTCTATTAAGAGCAGAGGCGAACTTTTGTTTATGATCTGCGCGTCTTATAATTTTGGCAGGTTCTGATTTCCTTAGAGGTACTACAATGATATGCTGTTATTCTGCTCCAAAAATCTCAATAATGCCTTCATTAACATTCCGACAACAGAAATGAAATCCGTTAGTAGCAAACCCGCCTACTCTACAGGTAAGTTTTATTTCAATAACCTTTTGGAAAAAAATATGTAAAGCAGATTTGTGATTTATGGTAAATATGCTCATAGGGTTTTTTTAACTGTAATTTTTTGAAAAGTAAAAGCGACTGAATTTGGAGAAGGAAAATCCTCGGGATTTGTTTGATAGATTTAAATGGAGCAAAACCTTTAGGTTATTTTATATGAAGATCAAGAGAATCTGCGGCGTGGCTTCTCGTTTTTCCGTATATTTTGACTTGAGATTGGAACCTTGCCAAAAATAGATCGCCTTTTTTTTATTTTTTTAAAGATAATTATCAAAAGCCGCGTTGTTAAATAAATTTATCAATTTTGTTGAATATTACCTTTTTTTTAATGAGTGACAACAAGAGTTTGTACATATTTTTCAAATATTTAATGAAATTCATTAAAAATCACATTCAAAAAGAAATTTATCAAAAGCCGCGTCAAAAAATAATTTTATTGATTTTTGTTGATAAATATTTTTTTTAAACACTGAGTTCAAATATTTAAAGAAATTCATAAAAAGCAGGGTTATAATTATAGAAGAATTCCCTTATTTTTTTCTATTATCATATTCTTTGCCAACGGAAGAAAGTAACAAGAGTGAATTTGCCCATATAAAATAATTGTCTGTGAGAACGAGGTTCTAGTAATCTAAATGTTTTGACTAATCTATCCTTTGGCTTAGTTTCAAGAAAGTAAAATGTATTTATTTTTTACCATTTACTTGCTGTGCACAGAGGTGGAAATACTGGAGTGTCTTATTCTACCCTCCCAGTTATTGGCATTATAGTTGGAGTCATTTTCCACTAAATGGGCTGCTTCAGTTCAAAGCCCGCTCTCAAGTCCAGGGGGTGTGAGGATCCCGTGGCTCTTGCGTCTGCGACAGTATGTGAGTTGTTAATCAATGGCTTATTCTGTCTTATTAATTTGAGAGATTTTTATCAGGGAAATTTCAAGGCATTGAATGTACAAATATACATATAGGTTAATATTTGAGAAAAACTTATGATTTTATTTAACTGATACCTGTAAATATATGCAACGGCAAATTCTTTGTGGCTTGTTTGAGGGTTTTTATCAGGGAAAGTTTTAAAGGACGGAATTATGTATACAGGCTAATATTTGAACATAAACATAGGATTTTTTTTATTGATATTTGTAAATTTGATTTGAGGAAAAATACTGGATTTTTTTTATTGATACTTGTAAAGCTTGGGAGATTTAATAGCTTTTATTCACAAATATCTAAAAGCATTAGCTCTTAAGTTTTATTAAATAGTAGTCAATTATTAAAAAGCCCCTTAAAAAGCGTTTTTTTTTGTTTTTATCATTTTATGCTAAGATTTTGTTTTTTAAAGCTGGGAAGGCTATTGGGAATGTATGGAACTGTAACTAAGTTTTTTTTTTTTTTCCGTTTCGTTTCTTTGATATGCCTTAAATCTGATTCAGGTTTAATCTATGAAGTGAATAGTTGTAAGTAAGAACTCTCCCATCTTTATTTTTTCAACTTTCTAGAGCACCTTAAATTTAGTTCAAACTCTAAACTTGCATTATTTCTTATCGGCAGCTCAGAGCTTTACCAAAACTTGCACTTCTGCTATTAGATCTTTACAGACCTGGGATGCAAAATCTTAATTTCATTTCACTAACATGAAAAATAGACTCTCGAAAAGTAGCAAATGGAAATTCAAGATCAGAACACGTCTTTAGAGTTGCATCGGTTTACATTTGAACAAGTCATGCTAAAATGCAGCGACTATTAGATCTTTACTGACCTGGGATGCAAAATTTTAATTTCATTTCACTAACATGAAAAATAGACTCTCGAAAAGTAGCAAATGGAAATTCAAGATCAGAACACGTCTTTAGAGTTGCATCGGTTTACATTTGAACAAGTCATGCAAAAATGCAACGAAGAATTCAGCTGGTAAAAGGTTACTCCTATTCTACCTTCATAGTTGTTATGAAGAGAAAATCAGTTCCTTTTGGATAACATATATATTTACAAATGCTGGAATAAGAAAAAAATAGCAATTGTTTCCAAAATGGGCTCTATTCTGTATCCGGTCAAGAATAACATCTTCTCCCTTCCCTAACATAATCAATTTAGATGAGGAGCTTAAATGGTTTCAAGTCAAAGATCTTAGTAAAGCTTGGGCACCACTATAGGGATATTAAATGGGTAATGGTCCAAAAACTTAAGGAAAAATTCCTGACCCCTGTCTTTGGGGCGGTCACAGCCTTGGACAAATTAATGATGGAATTTCAGGCTCCACAGCGAGCCAATAGGTTTCTTATGACCCCAGTGCATTTTGTGGCCAACATCGGACAAAAGGTCGGATAAATTCATAAAAAGAAGTTTTCTGCTCTCCTGTGCGAAAGAGGGTGCGCTAACGTTGACTGTGCGGTGCTGTGCTGTGTGGAGGAGCGTGCCCTAGCTCTGCGTTTTATCCTATGCTGTGCGAAAGAGCATGCCCTAGATCCTGTTTTATGCTGTGCTCTGCATGACCGGAGTGTTCCCCTACATGGCTGGCTGAGCGACGTGTATACCGTGCATATTTTTCTGTTCTGTGCCGTGGCACGCACGTTTGTTTATTGGTGCTGTACGTTTGCATGCTAGTGCGAGGAGCAGCGGACACGGAGGCAAGTCACTTATTTATTTATTTTTATGGTTTGATTTATGTTTTTAGTTCTATTTTATCGTTTTATTTTTATTTTTAGTTTAGTTTAACTTAATTTTTGTCTTTTACTTTTTACTTTCTTGGTTGGTTTTTAAGTTCTATTTTATTTTTACTTTCAGTTTTATTTTTATATTTTATTTTTTTATTAGCCTTTTTTATTTTTTTAATAAATAGGCTTATTTTTCTATTTTACTTTTTTATTAACTTTTTTTTATCTTTTTTAATATATATATAATTATTTTATATGTATTTTATTTTTGATAGTTTTATTTTTAAATTTTTTTAAAGCTTTTATTGTTTGTTTATATATTTTTTAATTTAATATGTTTTCAATATGTTTTTGTATTATTTTGAAAATTATATAAAAAAACTATTATTTGAATTTAATGGTGATTTTTTTTCAAACTTTATCTGTTAGCAAGCTTGAACTGAATTTTATGTTCATCGAACTCGAACTCGAACTCGAACTCGGACCTTGTGACTTAGGTCATAGATTCCAAGGTCATTCAACGAACGCTTGCATGGCTTTGAAGCATTAAATTCAAGATCTCATTGACAACAGTCAAATTCCATTTGATGAAACAAGCAGTACTGTGATTGCATCAGTAGCTTCACCAAGTCACAACAATCAATCAAATGACAAAGAAAATGTCCACATGGTAGACAGACCCAACTATAACAATGTGTCGCTGGATTATGTAACACACCCACTTAATGTTTTATTGGTGTGGTGGATTCAAAAAAGTGAAAGACTCTTTAGATTGTCTTTGATGAAAATGATATTCCACTTAATAATTCATAGAATAGATCATGCTTCTGTTGAATTTTTTTTTCAGATTCAAGACTTTCATGTTTCTTACCCTCTTTTAATGCCAATCATGCCTATTTGGCCTTCCCCTTTTATTAATATTCACACTAGCCACCCCACCCTATAGATCCTCAGATACCCTCCTTACTACTCTCCATTTTGACACTTCATACACCACAACTTATTCTCTCGGACTTTCTCAACTTATTCCTGAATTTTATTCACCCTCTAATGTAAAATCGAAATGCAACGTCTTCTCTCATATTCTTTGGGAGTTTACCTTCAAATGGAAAGCCTTTAGGAGCCTTTCCAGTCCTGCTGAGTTGATTTTAGCCCATTTCCTTGTGTAGCAGTTTCAAGCGCCCAATAGACACTGCAGTTATGGGCACACATGACAGCAAGTCAGTGAGATAGTGCCTCTCCTCTTGGGTTTCCTAGAGGCCACTTAGATATCGTTAGGCTTAGTATCAGCGATTTTAGAATGATTAGCGGTGCTGCTGGTTCCTCATAGCATTTTTATGCAGACTAGGGCCTAGCCTCTATCTTGTTATTTTCTTCATGGCCCAATAGCTATTTCTGATGCAAGATTATTTAGTCTTCGCTTTTGCCTTCATTTTCACTAAACCTGCTTTATTTTCTATGATTCACTTTTGTGTTGCCCCCTTTTAATTTATTTTTCTTGTTACCCTGTTACTTGTTATTTTTCAGCGTAGACGTTAGATCTTATATTTCCTTTTTAGGAGATGCTCTGGGCACTCCTGCTTTTTTGATTGACCTATTTTTGATCACTAGTGGACATTACATGAATTTCTTTCATTCTTTGTATCTAAAAAAAACAAAAAGGATCCAAATGATGCAAACTGTCCAAAAACTGTGGTCTATCAAACCACAAATGAATGCCAATGATACAGTATAAAGCACTAGTGTAGGATCATTCCTCTGTAGCAATTATACATTCCATGGTTGAACTATTGATTGTCCAAAACACTCCAAAAGATTGCTTAAAACACAAAGTACTGTAGGTATGGAAATCTTGACCAAAATTGTCTCAAACCACAGTAGACAAATGATGCTAAAACTAATCAGTAATATTACAATAGAAGCTGACAAAAACCTTTGAGGACAGACGCAACAAAATATCAAAGTCTACAGTTAATCTCACTCCTCATATCTCATGAGATAAAGGTTGATAGAGTGGATTTTCAGGTGTATGGCAGGGAGTTTATTCAATTGTTTATTCCAAGTCAATAGGATTATAGATAAGGTATTTTAATTAACAAATGTCTTTTGCACCTTTTCTAGTTTCTTCTCTAGATGTCTTATATTTTCCTCTACGTCTTTTGCTTTATGTTCCTCGACTCGTTTCTCCCTCACATCCCCATTTTTCATGCCAACCTGCACTTGCCTTTTAAATTTATTGAATCACTTCAAAGTTCGTGCTGAATTCCCAATTTTATATTTCCTGCCAGTATGGGTATGTTTCTTCTACTTCTTGTTTTTCTTGATTCTTGATTCCAATCCCTTTATTCCCTTCCCACCGCTCATATTCATTTTACTCATTTCTCTGCACTTCCAGCCCACGAGTCTTTCTCTACTTGTCTCGAGAGATCTTCACCATCTTTGTCTTGGTCCTGTAATTTCAATGGCTCCTTGCTGTTAATTTTTGCTTTCTATTCAATTTGTTGAACCTTGTTATATCTTTTTCTGCACCAATATATTTAGTCCACCATTACCTCTGAGTTCTTATATAATATAGACCATTTTCGATTTTGCTCACCTTAGATGTCTCATGGTACGATCACATGTATGATCTAATCAAAATGTCAAAATGCAACGCGGTCTCATTGCTTTTGCCAATTATTATTAAGGATGCAGATCATCTCATCCTGTTATTTTCTTTTGCATTAGTGACACCTTTAAGAGTTCACAATTGTTTTAAAGACACCTTTAATACTAATGAAGTGATTTCAATTGCAAAGAATCAGTCACCATTTAGTCTTTATATTCCAGTCTATTTCTTCTCTTCTACTGTGAGCATTTTTTAAACCTATTGTAATTCTAGAATCATCTAAAAGTATCAGCGTGCAAAGTCCGTGTTATCCCAAAATTACACACTTAGCCTCAACTTGGCTGTAGTGTGAAGTTGTGTTGTCCATTTGTCCATTCATCATTGTTCCATTTGAGGGGTTGAGTGATAGCGTAATCTTTTGTAGTCGTTGATTGGTGGATCTTGTTATTAGATACTTAGATTTAGAGAAATCACTTGGCACATTTATCCTCATTTTTGCTTTTTGATGCCGAGTGTTATGGACTTTTGCTAATTTATCTTTATTTACAATCTATTTTGGGTGTATGAGTGCATCATAGTATTCTTGTTAACATTGATATCAAAAAGCATTACTGTGCTTCGAATATCTACATAGATATTACCATCTACATGGATATTGCCACTGGTTGTACTTATTGACCATGATATTGTTTTGGGTTGTTTGTACCCCTTTTTCAAATACTTTTGTGTTTGTCTTATTTTGTGATGATATTTTGGACTTATAGTTTTTATAGATAATAATGAGGGAAAAGGGGCCTTCACCCTGTGGTACAAAAGGATTTGGCTAGCATATCAAATCAATAAGACTTACAGATAAGGTTTTATTTCAATAATCTTTTGAAAGAAAAAATGTAAAGTAGATTTGTGATTTATGGTAAATTTGCACATAGGGCTTTTTTAACTGTAATTTTTTGAAAAGCAAAAGCGGCGTAATTTGGAGAAAGAAAATCGTCTAGATTTGTTTGATAGATTTAAATGGAGCAAAACGTTTAGGTTATTTTATGTGTAGATCAAGAGGATCGGCGGTGTAGCTCCTCATTTTTCCGTGTATTTTGGTTTCGAGATCTGAACCTTTGCCAAAAATAGATCGTCTTTTTTAAATTTTTTTAAAGATAATTATGAAAGTTGCGTTGTTAAATAAATTTATCAATTTTGTTGATGACTATATTCTTTCATGATTGAGATCAAGAGCTTGTACATATTTTTCAAATATTTAACGAAATTCATTAAAATCCGCGTTATAAAAGAAATTCCTTTTTTTTTATAAAGAAATTCATCAAAATCTGCGTAAAAAAATAATTTTATTGATGACTATACTCTTTTATCACCGAGTTCAAATATTTAAAGAAATTCATAAAAAGCTTCAAAGATTCGAACCTTCGCCGAAAATAAATCGTCTATTTTTAATTTTTTTAAAGATAATTATCAAAGCCTTGTTAAATAAATTTATGAATTTTGTTGATGACTATATTCTTTTATGAGTGAGATCAAGAGCTTGTACATATTTTTCTAATATTTAACAAAATTCATTAAAATCCGCATTATAAAAGAAATTCCTTTTTTTCTTAAGAAATTCATCAAAAACCACGTCAAAAAATATTTTTATTGATTTTGTTGATGACTATACTCTTTTATCACTGAGTTCAAATATTTAAAAAAATTCATAAAAAGCCGTGTTATAAAAGAAATTCCTTATTTTGTAAAGAAATTCAGCAGAAGCCACGTTATAGAAGAAATCCCTTATTTTTTTCTATTATTATACTCTTTACCAATGGAAGAAAGTGAGTAACAAGAGTGAGTTTGCCCGTATCAAATAATTGTCTGCTAGAATGAGGTTCTAGTAATGTAAATGTTTCGACTAATTTATCCGGCTTAGTCTCAAGAAAGTAAGAAGTATTTATTATTTACCTTTTACTTTGCTGTTCACAGAGGTGGAAAAACTGGAGTGTCTTATGCTACCCCCTAGTTGTTGGCATTATGGTTGAAGTCATTTTCCACTAAATGGGCTGCTTCAGTTCAAGGCCCGCTCTAAAGTGCGCTCTTGTGTCTGCGACAGTATGTGAGTTGTTAATCAATGGCCTATTCTTTGTCTTCTTAATTTGAGAGCTTTTTATAGTGCCTTTCCTCTCGGGTTTCCTAGAGGCCACTTAGATATCGTTAGGCTTAGTATCAACAATTTTAGAATGATTAGCGGTGCTGCTGGTTCCTCATAACATTTTTATGCAGACTAGGCCCTAGCCTCTATCTTGTTATTTTCTTCATGGCCCAATAGCTATTTCTGATGCGGGATTATTTAGTCTTCGCTTTTGCCTTCATTTTCACTAAACCTGCTTTATTGTCTATGATTCACTTTTGTGTTGCCCCCTTTTAATTTATTTCTCTTGTTATCCTGTTACTAGTTATTTTTCAGCGTAGACGTTAGATCTTATATTTCCTTTTTAGGAGATGCTCTGGGCACTCCTGCTTTTTTGATTGACCTATTTTTGGTCACTAGCAGACATTACATGAATTTATTTTGTTCTTTATATCTAAAGAAAAAAGGATCCAAATGATGCAAATTGTCCTAAAACTGTGGTCTATCAAACCACAAATGAATGCCAATAATACAGTATAAAGCACTAGTGTAGGGATATCATTCCTCTGTAGCAATTATACTTCCATGGTTGAACTATTGATTGTCCCAAACACTCCAAATGATTGCCCAAAAATCTCCAAAAGATTGCTTAAAACACTCCAAATGATTGCCCAAAAATCTCCAAAAGATTGCTTAAAACACAAAGTACCATAGGTATGGAAACCTTGACCAAAATTGTCTCAAACCACATTAGGCAAATGATGCTAAAACTAATCAGTAATATTACAATAGAAGCTGACAAATACCTTTGAGGACAGACGCAACAAAATATCAAAGTCTATAGTTAATCTCACTCCTCATATCTCATTAGATAAAGGTTGATAGAGTGGATTTTCAGGTGTATGGCAGGGAGTTTGTTCAATTGTTTATTCCAAGTCAATAGGACTTTAGATAAGGCATTTTATTTAACAAATGCCTTTTGCACCTTTTCTAGTTTCTTTTCTAGATGCCTTATATTTTCATCTACGTCTTTTGCTTTATGTTCCTCGAGGCTTTTCTTCCTCACATCCCCATTTTTCATGCCAACCTGCACTTGCCTTTTAAATTTATTGAATCACTTCAAAGTTTGTGCTGAATTCCACCCAGCAACACTTTTTTCCCAATTTTATATTTCCTGCCAGTATGGGCATGTTTCTTCTACTTCTTGTTTTTCTCGATTCTCGATTCTCGATTCCAATCCCTTTATTCCCTTCCCACTGCTCATATTCATTTTACTCCTCTCTCTCTGCTTCTAGCCCACGAGGCTTTCTCTACTTGTCTTGAGAGATCTTCACCATCTTTGTCTTGGTCCTGTAATTTCAAGGACTCCCTGCTGTTAATTTTTGCTTTCTATTCAATTTGTCGAACCTTGTTATATCTTTTGCTGCACCAATATATTTAGTCCACCATTGCCTCTGAGTTTTTATATAATATAGACTATTTTCGATTTTGCTCACCTTAGATGTCTCATGGTACTATCACATGTATGATCTAATCAAAACATCAAAATGCAATGCGGTCTCATTGCTTTTGCCAATTATTATTACGATGCAGATCATCTCATCCCGTTATTTTCTTTTGCATTAATGACACCTTTAAGAGTTCACAATTGTTTTAAAGACACCTTTCATACTAATGAAGTGATTTTAATTGCAAAGAATCAGTCACCATTTAGTCTTTATATTCCAATCCATTTCTTCTCTTCTACTGTGAACATTTTTTAAACCTATTGTAATTTTAGAATCGTCTAAAAGTATCAGCGTGCAAAGTCCTTGTTATCCCAAAATTACACATTCAGTCTCAACTTGGCTGTAGTGCGATGTTGTGTTGTCCATTTGTCCACTCATCATTGTTCCATTTGAGGGGTTGAGTGATGCGTAATCTTTTGTAGTTGTTGATTGGTGGATCTTGTTGTTAGATACTTAGATTTAGAGAGATCACTTGGCACATTTATCCTCATTTTTGCTTTTTGATGCAGAGTGTTATGGACTTTTGCTAAGTTATCTTTATTTATGATCTATTTTAGGTGTATGAGTGCATCATATTATTCTTGTTAACATTGATATCAAAATGCATTATTGTGTTTCTAACATCTACACAGATATTACCATCTACATGGATATTGTCACTGGTTGTACTTATTGACTATGATATTGTTTTGGGTTGTTTGTTCCCCTTGTTCAAATACTTTTGTGTTTGTCTTCTTTTGTGATGATACTTTTGACTTATAGTTTTTGATAGATAATAATAAGGGAAAAGGGGCCCTCACCCTGTGGTACAAAAGGATTTGGCTAGCATATCAAACCAAGAGAGACAAAAGAAGCCTTTAGGAGAACAGATGGAGACGAGCAAAAAGCCAAGTAGCCACAAAGTCAAGCCAAATACAAGAGAGGAGGTCAAAGAGCTGAAGTCCGAAAGCTACACAAACCAGAACAGTCTAGGAGTGCTAGAGGGAAGCACCACCATGGAACTGTTATTGGGAAGTAGGAAGACTGCACTGCCAGAAGCCATGGACTCTAGACACCAGAAAGTCCTTCAAGAACTGAGCCTACAAAACATACTCCAAAAGCTAGAACACTGAATCCCAAGATGAAATCTTGAACAAGTGTGAAGTAGTCAATGGGTCAAGTTTTTTCTAATTAATTCTTTGCATTCTTCCCAATGCAGAGCTCCAAAGTTAGCCAAGCAATCCGCTGGAGAGTTAATTTCACGATAGTTGTGGGAGAAAGAAATGTCATAAAAAAAAGGATTGACATGGATGATAGAATTGAGCCGCCATTGACAATAACTTCTTGTTTTAACAATGTTGATAATCAAGAGAGACTCATCTTCCACTAATAGTTTCTTGAAATTTAAATCAATAGCGGTTCTCAAACCTTTGAGAAGGGCTAGAGCTTCAGCTGAATTGTTTGAAGATCATGGAATGTTGAAGGCAAAACATGAAAGCACTTGTCCCAGATTATCTCCAAAGATGCCTCCTCCACCAGAAAGATTTGGGTTACCTTTGGATGCCTTGTTAAAATTTAGGTTGACAACTTTCGCTTGGAGGCTTCCAAGAGGCCAATAATCTTTTGTTAATTTGGGGAGGTAGATGAAGTTATTTTTTAGTAAATTCCATTTTCAGAGAATATGATGATCCTCTCCAGTGATTTTATTTTTGGGAGGCAACACTTTAGACTTAAAGACCTCTTGAAGGAGCATCTCAATTTTAAGAGTGAGAAATTCTTCAGAGAGGGACAAGTTCCTGAAAATTATATTGTTTCTTCTTTCCATAAGCTCCAGATGATCAAAGATGGGGCCATTGACCAAATACTACTAACATGATCCCCTCCTATCCAGTTAATCAAAAGTCCCTAAATAGAGCCAGCTGCTACCCAAAGTCTGTTCATTTTCTTAAAGAACCAAGACCAAATTCTCTAGGCAAAAGAGCAATGAAGGAGGACTTGGTTCGGGGTTTCATAATTATCTTTACAGAAGACACATTGGGAGGGCCCTTGAAAACCAATCCTTTGGAGTCTGTCCCAAAAAGGAGATTTCTTTTTCAAGACAAACCACAAATATATGTTAGCTTTAGGAAGACCCCGAGGGATCCAAACTTTTTGCACAGGCCATAAAGTTGTATTAATATGAGAGATCAACTTATGGGGGCCTTTTTTTAGTAAAAAGTTGTCAAAAGGATCTCTAGACCATTTTAAGTCATCAGCTTCCACTGAGTTGTTGATATGGTGAGAGTTTAGGTAGAAGTTGAAATAAATTAGAAGATCAGAGGAAAGGTTGGCTGCAAAAATTCTTAGATTTTTCCATCTGCTTTGAGGTCCCCAAACATCCCAGCAATTACAAACTTGTAGAGAGGATCCATGCTAGACAAGGCATCCTTCCAGAAGTTAACAGATCTACCATTTTTAATCTCCTAATAGAGGGAGTTAGAGATAAGGTCTCTACAGTTCCCAAGGAACTTCTAGATGTGAGACCCATGCATCCAATGCTCTGTTTAAAAAATTCGGGCTGAATCATCTACATTATCAAGATACTTTATTTGGAGCAGGATGTTCCAA
Source organism: Torreya grandis (assembly GCA_037957365.1). NCBI lineage: Eukaryota > Viridiplantae > Streptophyta > Pinopsida > Cupressales > Taxaceae > Torreya > Torreya grandis. Next base: position 1,261,324 of record JARHVA010000888.1, on the reverse strand, counting down.
GTGCTATCTGTCCTAATAGATTCTCCATAGAAGTTTTGCTCCCAAAGCTACATTCAACTTCAACAAATTTCTGATTCCAGTTGTCACTATTGAAATCAAGTCCAATGTTATGTACATGTAGTGAATAAACGAAGTCTTAGTGTCATATACAAGTCAATGATAAATTCGATGTACAATGCAATGAACTAAGCATATTATATTTGGCAAGCCCCAATTCAATAGTTATGACTGTTGTGGTTGTATATGAACTTCCAAGTCTATAAGGATGCTCATGCTCAAACATTGAAGCCTTCATAAGGATCATTATAGAGGAATCATAATTGTATTTATAATATAAGTATCATACCTTACTTTAGTGACCACCTATGCTCTATGTATCCATATTACCGATTTTATATTGGATTAAATGGCATGGCATCATCTTATGTAACTGTGCTCAATATGATTGTTCATGCTGTCTTTGTGCTTAATTATCTAATTATCACCACACAAGTAAGGTATATTCTAAACAGACATTCTGAAATAGTGATGATGATAATGAGAAGGAAATTGCTAAAGATGAATAAGAAGAGTCGAGCCCTTGAAATATCTAATGAAGAGAACATGCATAAGTAATGCGATATACACACATCTACAATTATTTTGAGACAACATTATATTAGTTTCAATTGGGAAGGAAAGAGATATATGCTTCTTGGGTTCATAGGCCTCAAATGAAATCATGTTGTCACATTAGTTGCAAAATATCATTAATACAATGCTCAGTCAGGTGGATATGGTGTTACTAGAAGAAAAGAAAAACAAATAGATGAATCTGACTAGACAGATAAGCATGTCAACAACCGCATTGCTATATTTCAGGATTGACCGTGTGGGGTTGATTGATCAACACAAGAAATTGGGCTGTGTTGCATGCAACAACCATCACCATACCTAATTTGTAATTGTTAAGGAATAATCCAAAACTATGGCCATTGGCTGAACAACTAATATGCTAGCTCATATGTTATCAAATTGTTTCCAAATACATTATATTACCGATCTTATATTTGATTACACAAGTAAGGTATGCCCTAAACAGAAATTCTGAAATAGTGATGATGATAATGAGAAGGAAATTGCTAAAGATGTAGAATAAGAAGAGTCGAGCCCTTGAAATATCTAATGAAGAGAACATGCATAAGTAATGCGATATACACACCATCTACAATTATTTTGAGACAACAATATATTAGTTTCTATTGGGAAGGAAAGAGATACATGCTTCTTGGGTTCGTAGGCCTCAAATGAAATCATGTTGTCACATTAGTTGCAAAATATCATTAATACAATGCTAAGTCAGGTGGATATGGTGTTACTAGAAGAAAATAAAAACAAATAGATGAATCTGACTAGACAAATAAGCATGTCAACAACCACATTGGTATATTTCAAGATTGACCGTGTGGGGTTGATTGCTCAACACAAGAAATTGGGCCATGTTGCATGCAACAACCATCACCATACCTAATTTGTAATTGTTAAGGAATAATCCAAAACTATGGCCATTGGCTGAAAAACTAATATGCTAGCTCATATGTTATCAAATTGTTTCCAAATACATTATAAACATCTCCTATGAAATAAATGAATTGGACTAGATGGATAAACATGTCCACAAGTGGATTGGTATATTTCAAGATTGACCAAAGTGGGGTTGTTGGTTCAGTTAGCATCTTCATGTTTCATGTTTTCTATCAGATAGAAGTTAACCTTCCACGTTTTGGAGAAATAGTACATATGAGGTAAAATTCAAATGATACCAATCAATAATTGTATATAACCATTCTTACATTATATTTTATATTGTTCATTTCTAAAGAGTGAATCTAAATCCTAGTAAGAGATGGTATATAATTTTCTTCTACATCCTAGTAAGAGATGGTATATAATTTTCTTCTAAATCCTAGTGAGAGTGGTGTATAATTTTCTTCTAAGTGGTTTGTACTATGTAGTACAGATCATCATTCTATAAAGATGAGTTATAGTTACCACCTTGTTATATACCATCCTAGTAATATTTGATAAGACTGATGAGGATGATGATATACTCAGTATAGTGAACATGCCATAATCTAAATAAGATTATATCTTAGAAGGGGTAACTTTTTTTTATGTTTCATTTAAACATCGATCATGACTATATGGTCTTCATTGTTCAAGGATGCAAACCATATAGAATTCTTGTTTAGAATAAGTATTCTTCACTGAAATAATGCATACCATCACGTTTAGTTTTAGGGACTTCATTTTCTCATTATTTGACTGAAGAAGACAGTTTTGGAATTTACATTACTGACTTGTCTTTTTGGTTGTGGATGAGTTGGAGGATACAGTTAGTGTGAGCGAGGTTGAAGCGTTGTATGAGCTCTTCAAAAACATTAGCAGCTCTGTCATTGACGATGGTCTCATAAGCAAGGTAGTGCAAGGTTCATGCCATGCTAAGCTATCTTTATTTCTTTAGAAAGTTTAACTAATTTTTTTGTCATTGCTTCCTGATGTTTTCTTGTTGTTTTGTTACCAAATCAAAATATGGAGACACCATGATTGCTTGTTATAGATTTGTTGCTAAAAATAAAAAAGGATTGTCGTGTAGTTGCCTGATTCTATTTTGGAACAAATGAATATGAAACATTACATCACATATGCATTGATAATCTGATACACAAAAAATAAGAACAACTATAAACAGAAAATAAGTGCAGAATTAGATAAACTGCCTACTCATATGCAATTTACTCTTCAAGATAAACATCCTTACACATGGATGGAGTCGTGAATGTTTGGACCAAACTTAAACATATATGAAAGAAAATACTAGGAGTGATGGCTAACCACAATGGTCCATTTGTAACATCACATAACCATTGCTCATCTTAAAAATTACAACTGGGGTCCAAATACGCTAGGTCTTGTATAGTCATTCCTTTTACATAAATGCATATTTAAGTCTAACAAAAATAGTACCAAAATTGCTCTCTACATTTATTCTCCTCTCTGAATTGGTCGGTGTTGCTATCAGGATTCAGGTCCCTATCCGATGGTAGTTTGAGGTCTAGATGGAGTAGGCTTGGATGAGGCTAGGGGTTGAGGTATAGGTACAGACCCTGACAAGGATTTGGAGTTGATAAAAACTGTGATGCAACCCCTTTTAAGTATCCCTGTCGCTGCTTGCAATACAACTTAATTCTCGTGTTTGATATTCCTACCTTATCAACAGCCTCAGTAACCTTGTTTGTGTTTGCTTTGTCAGTTTCAATCTTGGAATCACAATCTGCCTGTGTATGCAGAGTCTGGGATTCTAAAGCGAACTTTCCTTTTTTACAAATATTCAAAGTTATATGATTGCTTGTGCCATTCTTGAACTTTCACTGGGTGCTTGGCCAATTTAAGTTCCAGAGTCATAACTTTCTTCAACCGTTCATTCAGGATTGCCTCTTTTGTTTTGCCATCTGTTCTTCCAGATGTCCTATTTTATTATTGTGGTCAGTTCCCACTTCAATTGGTTCTTTAGTTATTGAGCCTTAAACGCAAATGAGAGTCCACCATATTCTGAGTCCAACATTTTCTAACTGCCATTTTAAGTTTGTTTGTGCTTTCAACTGAGCCTCAAGATCAATGATATTACTTTGGAATTTATCAGCTACATCATTGTGCAGCCTAGCTGATATAGACTGAATTTGTGACTCTGTCTACAAGTACAAGCTTGCGAATCCACAACTGTCTTGGATGTGCTGATCACAAACATTTTTCCCAATGTCTGCTATTGGCCCATTAGGTCTTCTGAAGCTGTTCTAGCTCCTTTGTTTTGGGAAAATACACTTTACCATTTCACGCTGTCTATGACAGTCAACTTCTGGACAATGCCATTGTGGAAATGGGATGGTTGGTGGTATATGGCTGCAAACTGATTTAAGGATTGAAAATTCCCGTTCTCATCCTAGTGAAAATCATGGGTATAATTTGCCTATCATTATTTGAATCCTTTATTGACTTGGATTGCACACCCACATAAAAAAACATGGTGATAAGGGAAGCTGACAGTGGTATCGACTGAGATGGCTTCAATAGGCACAGGTGGAAGATAATATATCAGTTTAGCCAAGTCAGACTACTAGCACAAGCTGCGTATATTCAGTCTGCTTCTACAAGTTTACATCTATATCAGCAAAAGAAGGGGGATGATGAAAACTGGCATTGTCAGTGGTATTGCTACGATAACCATAACCATTTGCTGAATCCATTGTAACACTTCAAAAACAGGAGGACGGTCAACTGTGTAATGAGGAGTACATGTAATTTTAATAGACTCTTGTGAATACAGGGGTAGGTACATGAGGTCCATAAAAAGGTTGAACAGACACTTTAAAATCCCTGGGCAAGGAATTGTTGGTGTTGCTGAATGATATCCTGAACAATTATAAATTGTACCCTTTGAGAGGTCTTTCAAATAAGAAAGTAATTAAATGGGAAACAGTGTACCCTTGGATTCTCGTGCCCATCTGCTTAGAACTAAATCTTGTAAGCATTGCAACTCCCATGTCTTAATGTACCGAATCTTCAGGTCTCTAATTCCTTGTATTCTTTCCTCTCATCTTCTATGGCATCGAAGTCATACATATTTCTTCAATGAATATTCATTTGTCTTATGTGGACTTGGTCATTCTCACCATCTTCTTGTCATTGTCAAACCCACGAGGTTAGGGAAATTAGCAGGCTCATAGTTTATGACTACTTTATGCTCTTAATTGCCATGGTGGACTTCTTGGTGTTTATGCTTTGTTTTAGATAAGTCCATCAAAATTGACCGATGCCCGTGTTTATTGAATATTGGCACCATCAAAGCATCATTAGACTGGGCTTTCATCAAGGACTTCTTCAGAACGTGGCTCTTAGTAGTATGGAACCAATGTCAAGCAAGTGCTCCTCAAGTAACATAACATAGCTTTCTTCATACACTTGGCTTCTTTGTCCATCAATACTTTGGCTCACTCCTTCCGTATGAGGTGGTTAAATTCAAAGTTTGGTCCTATTTGTGGAAATTCAAACAAATCGCCCTCAAACTGATCAGGATTCAGGACTAACAACCTCTAAAAATTTAAACTTGAACAAGATCCCAAAATCTAAACCTTCCACTTCTCATGATGACTCTTAGGAAATTAACTGATAAAATTCCTGCAGGTTAGGAACATTCTCAAGCATCAGATGGATTGCTTGGAGATAAGGCTATATCAGAAAATCAAGACCAACCTTATCAGGAAATGCTGACTGAATGGCTACACTATCAACTATCATTGCACAACTCCAACTAAACCCACAGTAGGTTCCATCAATCTTTTAAGAGTAAATGAACATGGATCCTCTTTGTAGCAAAGCCCTTCTTAGGGCTGTAGCTATCACCCTCATCATTTATTCTTTTTCATCATTTGTGAATACGATATTGATACTTTCATTGATTGTTGGTGATAACAAGATCCCAGGTCCTGATCACAAATATTCTGAGGATAATTAAACCATCATATATATAAGCAAGCGTCCATCTAAAGTTTGCATAGCATCTTTCAATCATACTTCAAATGTTTAGCAGACTTGTCTTCTTGTAACGACAATGAAACCTCATACAATTTAACCTTTGGACGGCCTAAGGATAATTGTACATAGGCATGTGCGTATAAAGTTATAAACACATTTTTATGTATATGTGTGTGCATGTGTGCACGGGTGTCTTTGTCTGTGTGCACACTCGGGTGTCTGTGTCTGTGCCCATGTGTATGTTTGTGTTTTTGTGTGTGTGTGTCTGTGTTCACACGTGTGTGCATGTCTATGCTGCACACGTGTGTGTGTCTATGCATACATGCGTGTGCATGTATACATATAGAGAGCAAGAGAGAAATTGTGTCCATAATGATGAAAATAGGTTAATGATATATTGTTATGTTTGTTAAGCATAGGCTATTACTAAGAGGGGGGGTGAATCAGTAATAGATATCTTTTGTACTTTTTACATAAACAATTATTCCACTTAAGATATGCAATATAATCAAATTACAACTCACACAACACAGTAATAGAGACACAAGAGTTATACGTGGAAACCCTTTCGAGAGAAAACCACGGAGAAATAGATCTCAATATAAAAATTCGTAGGCACCAACTTACTGGAGCACCAACCCCAATAAAATTTTGTAAGCACCCACTTATAGGAGCACCAACTCCTTTGCCAAACACCAACTCAATGAATCTTTGTGAGCACCTATTCACAGGAGCACCAACCCCTTTGAACAGAGGCACCAACCCTCTGGACGAAATAACACTTCTATCTTTGACTTGTTGCTTACACAACAGATGATAGGACTTTGCTTCTTCACTCTTTTAGATCCGATCAATTACAATATAGCTTTATTACTATATGCCTTTATACTTTGCTTATGCTTTTTCGTTTCAACAACCACTTTTCATCTCAAATATTTCTGCTCTTCTTTATTTCCTTCTCTCTCACACTTATATGATCTTCAATCCAATCAAATTCTTGTGATACTTCCACATCTCTTCTCCCTTATATAGTCGTTAAAGGATGTGTCCCATCCAAGAGGTACCTCTTCACCAAGAGATGTGACTATTGACATTTTCGTCGATATTTCCGTTCACTTTTGTCGACATTTCCATTTTTTTCGACAATAATTCCTTTCACTTCTGGCAACAATTCCGTTTGACATTTCCGTTAATATTTATTACAATTCCTTTGACATCAATGACAATATTTTCAACAATCTCCTCCTTTGTCATTGATGGCAACCACATACTGAAATCGCTCCCTCTTGCTGCACTGTATCTTCTGTCTGAATCCTTCTTTGTTGTAGCTCCCCCTTTCTGTGACCTCTTCTTTCTATACTTCTCCCCCTTTGACATCAATGGCAAAGGGTCTATCCAAGAGCTAGTACTTAGCTCCCCCTCAGCGTATGCTTCCCTTCAGTGGCAAGAAGCAAAAGAAATTACTCCCAACTTCTCACGTAGGTACTCAAATGTGTCCTTCGGAAGTGCCTTTGTGCAAATATCTGCTATCTATTCTGTTGTATTAATGTATTCCAATTTGACTTGCTGATCTGCAACTTGCTCTCTCAAGAAATGGTATCTGATTGGAATATGTTTCGTTCTGGAGTGCATCACCGGATTCTTTGAAATACTGATGGTATTGGTGTTGTTACAGAATACGAAGATGGTTGATCATACTTCACCTTGATATCTTCCAGAGTCTGCTTCATCCAAAGCACCTGAGTGCAACACAGAACTGCCGCTATATACTCTACCTCTGTTGTGGATAGTGAAATTGAATTCTATTTCTTGCTTAGCCAAGATACTAAGCTATCATCGAGGAAAAATGCGCCTCCACTTGTACTCTTCCTGTCATCTAGGCAAGCTGCCCAATCTAAGTCTGCATATGCCACTAAAGTGGAATCTCTCCTTGTAGGATACCATAATCCATAGTCTAGCGTCCCCTTTATATATTTGAATATCCTCTTCACAACTTGTACATGAGTTTCCTTGGGGGCTGCTTGATATCGTGCCACCATGCCTACCGCTTGCATGATATCCGGCCTAGAAGCTGTCAGATGCAGAAGACTGCCAATCATTGATCTATAGAGAGATTGATCTACATCTGGTGAGTCCTCATCCTTATCTTGTTTCTTGTGGCCATTGGTGTGCTAACAGGTGCACAGTCCTCGAAACCAAACTTCAACATTTCCTTGGCATACTTGATTTGAGAAATGAAGATTCCTTTATTGGATTGGGAGATTTGTAATCCAAGAAAGAAAGATAACTCTCCAAGCGTGGACATCTCAAACTCTTTTTGCATGTCTTCAACGAATCCCTTCGTCAACTTCTCACTATCTCCTCCGAATATTATGTCATCAACATAGACAACAACTATCAACTGATGCTCACATACAGTTTTGATGTGTAAGTTGCTGTCGGCGAAACCTCTTTTAAAACCTTGATCTTGCAAATATTTGTCAAGTCTTGCATACCAAGCTCTGGGGGCTTGCTTTAGGGCATACAAGGGTTTCTTCAATCTGCAAACATATCTACTATCATCTGAAAGGAGAAATCCTTCAGGGTGCTCAATATATACTTCCTCTTCTAGTTTGCCGTTTAGGAACACAAACTTCTCATCCATTTGATATACTTTGAAATTTTTAAATACCGCATAGGCAAGAAACATTCTGATTCCTTTTAACCTGGCTACTGGAGCAAACGTTTCTTCAAAGTCAATTCCTTCGATCTGAGCATACCCCTTGCACACTAATCTCGCTTTGTTCTGGGTCACTTGACCATCTTCATTCAATTTGTTTCTATACACCCATTTTGTGCCGATCACATTCTGATTTATTGGTATTGGCACTAGTTCCCAAGTTTCATTCTTTTCAATCTGGTCTAGCTCAATTTCCATTGCTTTTACCCAATGTTCATCATGGCTAGCTTATGAAAAGTTTATGGGCTGAATTTTAGATAATAATGAAAAATTTACTTGTTCTTGATTACTTACCAACCTTCTTCTGGTTTGCACTCCAGTATCTAAATTTCCAATAATCTGGCTCTCGGCATGATTTTTTTGGATGAATCGGGATGGACCTTTGGTGTCTTGTCGCCTTCATCCATCTTTTCGACTTCAATGTCTTCTTCAATAATGTCAGGGACTTCTAATGGATCGCTTGCTTTCTAAACTCCAGCTTCATCTACTCTGACACTCGCACTTTCTATCATCTTTTGAGTTGTCTTGTTATAGCATTTATATGCTTTACTCTTGGAAGAATATCCAAGGAATATTCCTTCATTTGCTCTCGAGTCAAATTTTTCCAAGTCTTCTTCAGTTTTCTTGATAAAACATTGGCTACCAAATACTTTGAAGTCGCTGACGGAAGCTGGTCTCTCCTTCCATAGCTCATACAGTCTTGTCACTGTTGACTCTAAGTTGTCCTCTGTTCAGGATATGTACTGCAGTGTGTACTGCCTCTCTCCAATATTTATCTGGCAACTTGGATTCGTTCAACATCGTTCTTGCCATTTCTTGAACTGTCCTATTTTTTCGTTCTACAACCTCGTTCTGCTGTGGGGTTTTGGTAGCTGATTAATGTCTTTTTATTACATGTTCTTCATAGTACTCAATGAATTCACTGGACATGAACTCTCCTCCTCAGTTAGACCTTAGGATTTTGATTCTCAAGCTAGTTTCATTTTCAACCAAAGCTTTAAATGCTTTGAAATTGCTGAATGCTTCAGATTTTTCTTTCAAGAATGTCACCCATGTCATTCGAATATAATCATCAATTAACAGCATAAAATACCTCTCACCTTGAGTACTTTGTGTTCTGGTGGGTCCACATAGATCGGTGTGAACGAGCTCTAGCATCTTGGTGCTAGAATACTCCTTTGTTCTGAAATGTGCTCTGGTTTGCTTTCCATGCTGACATTGTTTACAAAGCGTGCTTGAGGGCTTTGTAATTTTTGGAATGTCTCTTACCACCTGCTTCTTGCTAATATTCACAAGGTTATCAAAGTTTATGTGACCCATTCTTCTGTGCCAAAGCCAACTTTCTTTGACCTGACTTAATCAACATTTCTCTCCTTTGACATCCACCAGCATGTATAAGTTGTTACCTGTCTTGTGAGCATCTCCAATCAATTCATCTGTGTCTCTTTTTCTGATTTCACATCCTTCTGCAAAGAACTTGAGTGTGTGCCCTTGGTCACACATTTGGCTCACACTTAAAAGATTATGCTCAAGTCCTTCCACATATAATACATTTTCGGTTTTAATTTTACCATTATCCAAGCTGAGCATACTTTTTCCTGCAATTTTTGCTGTGGTGTTGTCTCCAAATTTTACCGTACCTCTGTTGATCTTTAGTGAGATAAACTTGCTTTTATCCCCTGTCATATGTCTTGAACAACCGCTATCAATGAATCAGGGCTGTCCCTCATCTCTTGCATGAAGTGCTGTCTAGATGATCATGGAATCTTTAACTTGCTTCTTCTTCCATGTATTTGTTTGATCCCTCTTCTTTATGTTTTGAGCCTTGAATCTTTGATCCTTCTTCACTGATTCAAACACACTCCTACAATAGCGAGCTATGTGTCCGTAATTGTTACACTTGTAACATACAATAGCTTCTTCATCAAAGCTTGATAAGGGAGCAAATGAGTTGTAGCTTCTGTTTGAAGCTCTATGAGTTCCCTTGTCTCCGTTCTTGAAATCATTATCCCTAGCTCTCTTCCTGCAATATAGCTTCTTGTGACCAAAATGGTAACAATAATAGCAATAACCATAAAAGTAATTACCAAACCTAGTTTGATTGCTGTATCTTGGAGCAGGTGGTCTTTTGTAGTTTTGTTCTTTTTTGCCTTGTTTGTCGGAGCTAGTCTTCGTGTTCTCGGCTTCAGTATAATTCTTAGTCTTTTCTGTAATTGCTTTTACTGGAGGCTCCATGGAAGTTGTAGCCTTTTCTTTCTCCTTTTCATATCCAATGCCTGTCTTGTTTGGTAGTGATCTTTGACTTCTCAAAATTTCATTTAACACTTGAGTACTTTTCTCAGATTTCAATTCATTAACTACTTTATTATTCACCTTTTCAAGATCTCTTTTTAAAGAAGCAATCTCAGATTCATACCTTTGGCAATCTTCGCTTTTCTCTTTTAATTGATTTATTAGATCTTCAACTTTCTTAGCTTTTTCAATCTGAGCCTATAGATCAGCAATCATCTTGTTTGATTCTTCTAGGCCTTGTGCCAATCCGGCTTCTGAGTCTTGACTCTCCTTTTCATATTTCTCGATTTGAAGCTTCTGTCTCAAATTCCTTTTCTTGAGAAATTTTAACTCCCCTAAGGCACAGATAAGTTCTTCCTCAAGGTTCACTTCTGTTGCTTCTTCTTCTTCTTCTTCCTCTGTATTGTTCTTGCTAGTAAAGGCATCTTCTTCTATGGCCATGAATAGAATCTCTGTATTATCTTTGTCTGAGTCACTGACTCCACTTTCTTCGGAAGAGGTGAGATTCCTATTGGAGTATTGACTCTTCTTTTGTTTCTTGAACTTCTTCTTATTCCTTGCTATGCTTGAAATTCTTCTTGTACTTGGATTTACTTTCTTCATCATTGCTATTATCCTTTTCAGGACACTTAGTTGCAAAATGACCTATCTTACCACAGTTAAAGCATTTGAACGGTAACTTGTGTACTTGCCCGAGCCTTTCTTCAGCGTGCGAATGAATAAGGCTTCCTTTTCGTCCTCTTCATCGCTTGAACTATCACTCGGTTCTGGCTCTTTGGCTTTCTCCTTCCTTGATGCTTTGAAGGCTACCTCTTTTTTAGATGCTCTCTCTGATTCTATCCTCATTTCATAAGCAGTGAGAATTTCGTGTAGCTCGTCCATCTGCAGCTTGTCAAGATCTCTCATTTCCTCTACAACAAAGACCTTCGCATCAAATCTTAGTGGTAAAGACCTTCGCATCAAATCTTAGTGGTAAAGACCTTAGCATCCTTTGGACTATGGTAGACTCCTCTACCTTTTCTCCAAGTCCTTGAATCACATTCACGATTTCATCAACTCGGAGAAAATAACTTGCACTGTTCTCTTCTTCCTTCATTTTGAGACTCTCAAATTGTCTCCTGTGAGTTTGAAGTTTGGCTTATCTAACCTTGCCATCACCCTCATAAATGGTCTTAAGCACTGTTCCATGGGGACGCGTCCCCCCCCAAAAAAAAACCGTTGTTCCTAGATGGGGACGTCCCCGGGATGCTTCGCCACGTTTCGCCACCTCCGCCACGCTCCACCGGAATGTTAAATTGTTAATGTTCATTGTTCAATGGATCAAACTTGAAACTTAAATGATTAAATCACAATGTTAAATTGTTGATGTTCAATGCAATATACATAATCCTTATATATCTTTTTTTAACTAATTTTTTCAAGTCCTATATATATTTCAGCACCGCTCCCTCGCCGTCCACCCGCCGTCCCCAAACTTAGGCCCCTCGTACCCTCGTCCCGGAAACCCATCCCCGCGTCCCCCCGTCCCCCTGTCTCGAAACACCGTGGAACTATGGGACTCTTAAGCTTCTCCCAAATCTCGTGTTGACTTACATTGCATAACTTTTACAAACTCAGATTCAGAAAGATCGCAGAGATTAGCATTCATTGCCTTAGCATTGTTTTCGCTAGCCTTCTTTCCAATGGGATCTGTGGTGTTTGTGGCTCTGTGTATCCATTTATAACATATTGCCAAATGTCAAACCCAAGGGCCATCCAATATGTCCTCATTCTTATGCTCCAGAAAGCATAATTGGCGCCATCAAACAATGGTGCCTTATTTGTGGAAAAACCTTCTTGACCTTGTGAACCAGCGATGTGTGCTTAACCTGATCTACCTTCTAGCGGTTAAACGATATCTGAAGGAACCTGCTCTGATACCAATTGTTAAGCACAGGGTATTATTGAGAGGGGGGTGAATCAGTAATAGATATGTTTTTTACTTTTTACATAAACAATTATTCCACTTAAGATATGCAATATAATCAAATCACAACTCACACAACACAAAGTAATAGAGACACAAGATTTATATGTGGAAACCCTTTCGAGAGAAAACCACGGAGAAATAGATCTCAATATAAAAATTCGTAGGCACCAACCTACTGGAGCACCAACCCCAATACAATTTTGTAAGCACCAACTTACAGGAGCACGAACTCCTTTGCCAAGCACCAACTCAACGAATCTTCGTGAGCACCAACTCACAGGGGTACCAACCCCTTTGAACGACGACACCAACCCTTTGAACAAAATAACACTTCTATCTCTGACTTGTTGCTTACACAACAAATGATAGGACTTTGCTTCTTCACTCTTTTATATCCGATCAATTACAATATAGCTTTGCTACTATATGCCTTTATACTTTGCTTATGCTTCTTTGTTTCAACAACCACTTTTCTTCTCAAATATTTTTGCTTTTCTTTATTTCCTTCTCTCTCACACTTATATGATCTTCAATCAAATCAAATTCTTGTGATGCTTCCACATCTCTTCTCCCTTATATAGCCGTTAAAGGATGTGTCCCATCTAAGAGGTACCTCTTCACCAAGAGATTTGATCGTTGACATTTCCGTTCACTTCTAGCAACAATTCCATTCACTTCTGGGAACAATTCTGTTTGACATTTCCGTTAATATCTGTTACAATTCATTTGACATCAATGACAATATTTCCAATAATGTTTCCGGTCCGAGTACCCAACTATGTGATAGAGATGAGGATGCACTTGAAATCATACATTTGCCACTATTTTATGCACAGGTCAGTCTTAGCACATAGAACATACTCATTCCAAAAACATTATTTGATGTAACATAGGCTTGCAATGAATTCTGGCGAGTGAAGTACATGTGCAAGTATTACTTCAGATTTATTTCAGGTTGGTACTTGCCCTAGTGGGAAGAGACCCTCTTGCTTATTTGGGCACAGTCGGTGCTAGAAAGCCACTGAAAAGTTCCAACAAAGATCAGAGGCCATTTTAATGTTTATTACTTGCCTATTTTGATATTGATTTCTAACTTTGTAGAAGCACATTGTGCTATTTTGAAATTGAAATATTGCCCTTTTGAAGGTTTCAGGAAAGCTTAGGTAGAATTCTGAGGAACTGTTTTGAAATCTTATTTTTTGATGTAATCTTGGGTGGGTTTGTCTATAACTGACTGACATTTTCAAGTTATTTCACCATCTGTTGCTTCCGTATAAAATGGATGATTTATAACTTAATTGTTTGAATTCATACTTGGTATTGGCACTAAAGTTTTCTCTCTCTTGTATGACATAGCATTAGAGTATATTCCCAGTCATATTTTATAAATCTTGTCTAGATGTTCTAATGTTAGAATTTTCTTCTAATTTGGTATTATGACCAAGAATCTTTTGGAGAAACTCTGTTGTGGCTTGTAATTGCATTCGATAGGATTTTACACGTACAGTTAGTGTCTTAACACAGAAAAAAACATATTATATAGGCTGAAATTGTTAGTGTCTGTTCATTTAGGCTGATTTTGTTTATTTGCTATATGTACGGTGCACTAGATCAATAAATATAATTGTCATTTGCTGAAAAAAGACTTACCATCTTTGAGTATTTTTTACTGAGTAGTTTGACTGTTGAGGAATTTAATTATGTAGCTTTAATATATTTTAACACACTTGCGTCCTTCATTCTTGCTGTGCCTTTTCTAGGAGGAGTTTCAGCTTGCATTGTTCAAGAACGGGCAGAAACAGAACCTCTTTGCAGATCGGGTACTGAAATCTATTTACTGTTAACCTTTCTAATGTTCAACTTGCAGCTTTTATAGATTTATATTCAAAGCAAACAATTTTACCTTTTAAATAAATGAATTGTTGTTGGAGTAATCCAGATGTGGAATGGTAACATATTAAGTCTTTCATTTTTTTTGTCGATCTAAAACATTCCTTTTTATAAAGATGTAAGCATTTGCTATAAAACAATTTTTCTGAAATGCAAAATAACAAGGCCTAGGTTCTAATCTGGTAAATAATGTGTATATACTAAATATAGACATGCATGCGTGCGCACACACACAGAGGAACACAAAAGTATCTCCATCAAGTGGAACGCTCAGAGGAGCTCCTCCATCAATCACTCTCATTTCTCTTACCAAACCATATGTAGCATTCCTTCCTACAGTTTGAACGTTATTATTTCCTAATAATTATTGCACCTCATATGAAATAGGCACAAGCTCACAGAAATATTAACATTTATTTTTTGCTTACAGAAATATTAACATCTATTTTTCTGTAGTTCATTGTTCTTCCGTAAATTATACCAGGTTATGAGTCCCCACACACTGAAATTAAAATCATGTTTTTTAAATTGGAAGATTTTTGAAGTCCATAATGCTCCTCTTTTAAAATCAGCTCTAGGTTGACATTGTAAGGAGTCAATGCAACTCTGGTACTAAAGTTGGGGTTCATGTTAAATTAGAGGGTTGCTTGTGTTGTTGAATACAGATGGTGGCCTGTTTGAAAAATCCTTAGAAAAAATCCAGATCATGTTGTGATATGTGGGTGGAGAGAATAGCAAATGGAGACAAACAAAGGACTGATGGATGCAGTAAATCTGCATCTGAAATATTCCTTGCAAATATTGCATGGAAGTCTTGCATGTTGAAATCAGAATGAAGAAGAATTGACAGTTGATTTTCTTCAAAATATTTGATGCATATTTTGGAGAGTTGGGACTTCTGAAAAGAACTTTGTGGCATGGTCTATACCTCTCATAGGCATCAGGTATACCATGATGGGCAGCCTGAGTGGGCCTGATGGGGTGAAGGCCTATGTACTTCATCATGTAGGCGGCAAGTTCAAATCTGGAAGGGGTTAATGTTGTACACCTTGTAATCCCCTTGCGGGTTTTCACATGGGGGGTCTCATACACCAAATTGGTATCTCATTGGTGATAATGGTGACCTACAAAACTACCTTATGGCTGGGCAGAGATGGAATATTCTAATGGTGCTATTTTTGTGATGTCAACAAAGTGTATCGATGTGGTTACATGTAGTCGTGCTGCCACTCTATTTTCAAGTTGATTAGCTGTGGGCAATACATTTCTGTCCCATTGGAGGTATCATAATGACCTCGTTGGTGTAAGGATTTGTATTGCAGGCATCAATCTCAATTTGTTGTTTAGGGCTGCATTTATTAGATGGAGGAGGTATTTCTTATTGTGATCCACATGTTGGAAGAAGGTTTATTTTTCATTTTAGGGATAAAACTGCCCTAGTAGGTGATTGATGACATACACATCAAATACATTGGTGCCTTTATCGTATTTTTATGGTGTAGATTCCATAACCTCCACTTCTCCATTCCACCGCTCATTGAAAAGGATGACTATTTCTAAATTTGGCTGTGGGCATGGATATGGAATTCCTAAATTTGGATATACGATAAACCCTCCATACATAGTTGCTCACAATATGTGAGTATGCCATGACAGTGTGCCCCTCTATACACAGTTGCTCACAATATGTGAGTGTGCCACAGTAGCATGCCCCTCAATTGGATAGTCTTGAATTTGTAGGGGGACATTGGTTCAAAAGGTCAACCTCCACACCTCCATTCCACCACTAATTGAAAAGGATGGGTATTTCTAAATTTGGCTTCGGGCATGGATATGGAATTCCTCTCTTTGGATAGATGATACACCCTCCATACACAGTTGCTCACAATATGTGAATGTGTGCCATGGAAGTGTGCCCCTCTATTGGGTGACCTTGAATTTGTAGGGAGACATTGGCTCAAAAGGTAAGGCATGAGCTGGAAAGTAAGGTAAGACGTCAATAGGTGCAACTTTCATGTTTATTAGACCTATCTGAGGTTATAAGTTGAGGCTACAATATAATATTATCAGGGATCAATCACGTAGTTAAGCAATAATAAGGAATGGAAGTTCTTTAGATGCTTGTGTCATGGTATTGTTTATAGTTACATGTCGCTCCATGTTTATCCAAAATTGTTTGGCAAGTGAGAGCAAGTCTTGAAAGGGAAGGTGTTGATGATCATTCCACACATCAAAGGTGTAACCTCCTTATAGTCCTAGAAGGTTGTTTAATCATATTCTTGTAAAGGTTTTAGCCTAGATTTATGTATCAATCGGTGCAAACTGCACTTGGTAATGAAAAGGTATACACACATTGAGGGTATAGAAATCTTCTTGCCTCGTCAAAGGTAATGAATAGGTATACCCCCTCATCCACATGTTACACATTTGACCAACTGATTACCAAATGTCACTTAATTTACAACTACCGGTTTGATCCATTATAACTAAGAAGGGTAATATGCATCACAACCCCCATATACATCATAATGCGATGCGCCTAGGTACACAACATTCCACCCTGTATCACGCTTTGTTGCTGAAGCATGCAACAAAACCAGATAATATGATCTTTTGAACACAAAAAATAATAGGTACCGAATTTGATCATCCAATCCATGTGTATGTCATCGTCACAGGGGATTGTCTTTGATGGTGCTATGCTCTTGTTGTGCTACTTTGATACTTTGGATATTAATGGTTATTGCTCCTTTGAGATTGGTTATATCTGCAGTTTCTCATTTAATTCCATGTATACCCATAGTTTTTGATCCTTTGATGCCAAGTATACCCATAGGTACTTCTCTTTTGATGCTCCACACCATGCCGCCATGATGATTCCTCTCATGGTGACGTGGATGCAGATATTTCAGAATCGTTGTAGGCTTAGGTCTTACGTTACTCTTCTTTTGAATATTCAATCTATTTTTTCCACTAGTTATACATTTGACCGATTAGTTACCAAATACAACTTAATTTACAACTACCAATTTCATCCATTATAACTAACCAAGGGTATATGCACCACATGTTAGCTATTACATAACCCATATACATCATAATTACATGGGCCAAGGTACACAACTTTCCACCCCCTAGCATGCTTTGTCCCAAAAGGTTGCGATGAAACCAGATAATATGATCTTCGACATACTGCAAACTATTGGTACCAAGTTTGATCATCCAATACATCCACATGTGATTGTCTTTGGTGGTGTCATACTCTTGTTGTTCTACTTTGATTTTATGGATGTTCATAGTTTCTCCTTTGAGGTCATGTATATCCGTATTTATTGCTTTTTTGATTCGATGCATACCCATAGTTGTTGCTCGTTTGATGCCAAGTATACCCATAGGTATTTCTATTTTGATGCTTCAACCCATGTCACCATGATTCTTTCTCTCATGGTGACATTGATGCATATTTTTCATTGTAGTTGTAGACTTAAGCCTCGTGTTCCCCTTCAACGTATGTCTCTACTAGTTGCTTTGGCTCTTGAGTAGGTGAGGGGTTATGGGCATTAAGCCCCCATTGGATGCCTCTGCTTCGCAACAAATGGGTAAAGAGTAGTGACACATCTCCCAATTGATATTTGAGACATTGATTTGGAAATGTCCTTCAAATTGCAAAATGGGCATTTAATTTGCTTACCTAGATTGAAAGATATGATGATCTGCAGCTGCAACTTTAAAAAAGACCTTGTAGCAGTTCTAGAGGGTCAACGACTCAACTTCTAGGGGTCGTATCTCTTTCAATATTGTTTGAATTTTCTATTATGACCGCTTAATGGAAAGCTCTCAAAATTATCTTTTTGATGTTGCTGGAATGACTCTTATTGGACACTTAAGCTGAGATAAAATATCACTACAAGACAAAGCATTTTTATTGAATAACATTCAGCAAAAATAATTGCCAATCTACAAAAATTTTCTCCTACTTTCCTAAATCGTAGCCCCGATACATGCAAAAAACCAAACATCCAATGAAAGAAAATGCAGAAATATAACAAGAATGCACAACAAAAGAGATACATGGAGTATACCAATGTACACCAAATATTTAATAACTCCAAAAGATTGCCCTTGAATTAGGTTTACACGGTACAATTCTCCCTAAGGAAGGAATAACTGTGCAATATCTCCCAATATGAGAGACAAACCAACTACACTACTTGATCTCAATATCACAAAACATCAGTTCTCTTGATCAATGAAATGATATGAATCCCCTATATATTGAACTTAGATCACTCCCAAGACATTGAACCGTCTTTACTTCTGGATCGCATTGCAACGGACCTACATATAACTTCCAAGGAAAACCCTTAACCCAAACATTATACATTACCAACTAGTTATCAAATATAACTTAATCGACAAGTTACCCATTTGACCTGATATAACTAACCATGGGTTATGCATGCCACAAGTTGGCTACTCCATATCTACCATATACATCATAACAGGCTTTGTGTAGGCTGAAGCAGTTATCTTGTGTTTAGAACTGGTGTATAGATGGCCACTCGTTTAAGAAAAAGCTTGAAGCATTTATATACTACCATACAGAAACAAATGTGTGCATCAAGAGGGCTTGATTGATTGTTCTTTATCTGAGCCCTATATGTAGATAATGTGATTTTCGTGTTTTTTAAATTCAATTAAAAAATGTAAACTAGTGTTAAGAAACTATACCTGATCACATGTGCTCCTCACAGAGCCTGAAGTATATATTTATATGGCTGCCGGTGTCTGGGTTTGCAGCTGACCAAGTTTGCAGTTGTGGTCCAAAACTCTTCGCTTTTTGTGCTAGTTTGTGTGCTGCACATCCCTTTTTATTTCTTCTAGCAGTTCCCAATTTCTTGATTGCACATGCTTCCAGCTGAAGAAGTCGGTACAATTTTTCCTATGAAGATATGGAAGTATTACAAATAAGGTTTCTGTGTCATGTCATGGTGAACCAACACCTATCATACTGATTTGTGTATCGTTGTCACCCCCTAATTTACTACGGCCAGACTTTGCGGTTGAATCATACCCTTAGAAAGCTGCAAACTCCTATGTAAATTTAGTATATACTAAAATAAGTTATATAGTTATAATTGTTAGGTTTAATTATTAATATAGTTTATATATAATTAGTTTTTTATGTTTATAATTTAACAGTTAAATGTTATGTTAGTGTATTATGTTTTAATATTTTTAATTTTTAATTTTTAATTCAGTTATCCTAGGTTATGAAAAACTTTCAAGCGGTGTTCAAAAGTTATAGGTTAGGTTGGCTTTTTTGTTCCTGAGCAAAGCATCTTATATTACTCTAGGGAACGAAATCAATCTAACATGTTAAAAGAAAATTTTCTCCCTAACAAAGGCAGCAGAGCTAAAACATATGCCTGTTCTCCAAGAGGCATCTACTCAATATCTTTGCGCCAACACTTGAATTTAGCATAGACAAGCAACACCAAATCCTGCTTGAAAATTCTCAAGACCCTAAAGCTGAATGGGGTAGGGTCCTCATGGCATGTAGCCTTACATATTAACTTCCACAGGTTTTCAAAACTGTCGACTGTGACAGAGTCTAGCTTTTTACTATGTTAACTGTTAACATGTAACAGAGTGTAGCTTTTTACTATGTTGCTTCATTCCTAATTGTGATAAAAGCACAAAACAAATAAAAACCTGCATTTGTTTTACTTCTCTCAAATTGTCTCATCTCATTTGCAAATTGACTTGATACATAGTGGTGTCTACTGCCGTTACAGTGAGGCTGCACTTAAGAACTAGAAACGGTTGGAACTGATAAGTATAAATATGAGAATGAGGACATTAATATGTTGGACATTGATTACTCAATTTTGGATGAGTAATACTGACCACCTACATCGTGTTGTGATGTCATCTGTTTCAAGGAATTAATACTCAGTTGCTACTCTCAAGCCTCAATGTACTTGACTGACTAGGTTTGTTGCATGGTATTTGCACTTTACTGCAAATGTGGCTATTACTGATTGCTATTTGCTTGTGTTACAGCCATAACCCAAAATTGTCAACTGATTGGATCCAATCCACCTGAACAACCTAGTGATGAATGCACCCTAGGTTGATCATAATGAACCGCTTTAGTTGTTTACACTTTGGGTTAAAGCCACTAGAACTATAGTCAGAACCAAAATTTTAGAAGTATGTATGTGAACCTAAAAGTTTGGTCAAACTATGGAGTTCAAAACAAATATGGGAAATGCTGAAAATATGAAATTATACATCTTAATTAAAAAATGGAAGCGAAGCATTACAGAACTAATTTGCTTTTTTGAAATATAAAATAAAAAACCATAACCAGAGTGGAAAATTATGTCAACACTCAAGATTCATGATTCACGTCAAGTCCGAAAAGTTAAAATTTTAATAATCTACATGTTTGTTTCATAAAACAATGGAATTTGATTATTTTCTTGAGACCTATTCAAGAGATCCGTAAACCAATATGGAACCAGAAGGCTAAGATGGATTCACAACGAAAGTTAATATGGTGCCACAATCAGAGAACCACTGCACTTACAAAAAGTGGAATGTTTACCAACTGTTTTTTCAATTAGTATGGCATCGCTGAAACAGATGGAATAGGAGGTATATTAATTTGGAAGAATGGCAACACCATGTGACTGTGAGTGGGGTCCTATTGATGGTAGCTATCTTATCGAAAACTTTGAGAGAGGATATGTTTGGCTTACACCCTTGTTAGTGCTTGTCGGCCAATCCTGAGTTATAGCAGTCTCCTTGTCAAACATTTCTTTTGGGATAAGAAATGAAAAATTTGAAATCTCTAGAGTAAGAATTATAAAATTGATCTTTTCTCTTGCTGGATGAACAGGTTTTTGAATTATTTGATGTGAAGCGGAGGGGTGTTATTGATTTTGGCGACTTTGTTCGATCACTTAGTGTTTTCCATCCAAATGCTCCTGAAGAAGATAAGATAGAGTGTAAGTAGCTCATGAAAATCTTATATATCTTGTTAATTACTGACAATGCTATTCTGGGGAACTTTAAAATGGTTTAACCTGGTATATATGCATGCTCATAATTGCGTATTTCCTGTTCCTTGATGTTATATCTTTGCAGTTGCATTCAAGCTGTATGATATGGACTGCACCGGCTACATAGAACGGGAAGAGGTGAGACAAAACTTGACTTCGCAATTATTCAACGATTTTACTAATTTGAAGTCAATAGTGTAGTTTCCTTCTTTATTAGAAGTCAAGGGAGAAGAAAAAATCATTTCTATGTGTTGCTCGTTATACATTTCCTTATGTTGCATGCATTTGCATATTCTGCTTTTGCTATATAGCTTTTCCTCAAGAATGAGAAGAGTGGGGCAACTGTTTCTGTCTGAACATGCTTAATGTCTGTAAGTCTGGTCCAATAGACAAGGAACATTCTCTTTCACCAAGACCAAAAAGTTCTTCTTTCTTTGTCCATATCCAGCAAATTGTTACTTGTGTAAATCCAATGAGCTATGTTGCATATAGGATAGTGAAATAGAACTGGCCCATTGGGTATTACTTTATAGCTTCTTAGGTAAACACGAGGAAAAGTATAGATTTTTAAGGAAACACATGTTTTGTGCTTTTTAGAAGTGATTCATGCATTTAGTCAAATTATTGGTTTTATTGGTATCATGACTAAAAGTTGTGGTTATTAGGCAAAGTTGAATTTTTATGTTATTGTCAAAATTGTAAGTCAATTCTTTTAGAAATTTGTTAAAAGTTAAAAGTGGAATACTGGAATTAAATGCCTGAGTAATGTCTAGAGTCAAGTTGGAAATCAAAATCGAGGTGGAATTTGGTAAAAACTTATGTTCCACAAAGTCAATTTTTTTTAGGGGTGGGTATGGGATGATAGGGAAACACAGGGACACAAAAAGGGGACACATAGAAATACCTTTAAAATTATAGGAATGTTATTTGAATAAGAAAATTCAAAATAGCACGAGGAATTGACAGCAGCATGGGTAGGAACTTATGTCAAGGTCTCTTATTGGATACATCAACTAATTGACCATTTCAAGTCCGATGTTAGGATATTTCTTTATAATAACGGAAGAAACATTCAAATATAATCCACTTTGAGGGGGAAATCTCCAATAATCAGAATAAATAAGGACATGAATTCAATAATGAAACTTATGATGATTATGGAGAGCCATGTTCAACCATATATACCCATAATTGGGAAAGGTCACACCTATAATTGGGAAGGGTCACACCCATTCATTCCTATTATATCAGCTTAACTAAATATTAAGAATTAATAAAAGAAAGATAAAGGTTATGCTCTCCATTCCATAACCTTAGTACTCATAATGTTAGGGGTGTAACATGCCCTTCCTCTTTAGAAAAGCATTGCCCTCAATGCTCAGCAACTCACGATGTTGTTGCATGAATTGTTCATCCTCCCATGTTGCATCTTCAGTGGGCAAATTCTTCCATTTGATGAGAAATTCAAAAACGTATCGGTTGCATAATTTCTTCAGTCGTGTCTCTATAACAGCTTTAGGTACCATAATGAACTTCCCTTCTTCATCTAACTCGGGCAACTCGGACTGGACCGGAAAGTTGGAACCAAGGACTTTCTTCAAGAGTGAAACATGAAAGATAGGATGAATTTTGGAAGGTGGAAGTTTTACCTTATAAGCGACACTTCCGATCTTGTGCAGAACCTTATAAGGCCCATAAAATTTTGGTGCGAGCTTGATGTTCCTATGTTGTTTAAGTGACCATTGTTTATAGGGTTGCAAGCGAAGGAACACCCAATCTCCTTCCTCAAAATGCCTCACACTATGGTGCTGATTGGCTTCTTGTTTCATCCTATTTTGAGCCACAACCAAATTCTCCCCAAGGACTTGAAGCACTTCCTGCTGATATTGAAGATGATCCTCGACGGCATGAGCTTTGGAATGACCTTGCAAATAAGTTGTAGTAGAAGGTGGGGCGTAGCCATAGAGAGCCTCAAATGGTGTCATCTTTGTTGCTATGTGAAATGATGTGTTATACCACCATTCGGCCTGTGAAAGCCACTTGGACCATTGTGCTTGTATTTCTGAGGCAAAACAATGTAGGTATCCTTTGAGACATTTATTCACATTTTCAGTTTGGCCATCTAATTGTGGATGATAAGATGAACCATGGGCAAGTTTTGTGCCCCATGCAGAAAATATTTCTGTCCAAAATATGCTACTGAAGATAGTATCACGATAGCTCGCAATGCTTTTGGGAATGCCATGGACTTTTTGTACCTTTTCCGTGAATATTTTTGCCACGATTATAGCTTGAAAAGGATGAGAAAGCCCACAAAAATGTGCGTACTTGATGAGTTGATCCACAAGCACTAATATCATGTCTATATTATTCAATTTAGGTAGGCCTGTAATGAAGTCCATTGATATTTCTTCCCAACGTTGTGTTGGAATGGCTAACGGTTGTAAGAGACCTAGGGTCTTAATTGTTTCTCTTTCATTTTGTTGACATATCAAACATTTTGCCACAAATTTTTGTACATCCCCCTTAAGGCCTTCCCAAGCAAAATCCTTCTTTATATGGTGATCAGTCTTTAAGAACCCAAAATGTCCTCTTATGGGTGAGTCATGCATTTGAGACAAGATACTATCTTTCAATTCTGAATTTTTGCACAAAAAGAGTCTGTCTTCGTACCATAAAGAGTCTCCTTTCCAAACATAGTTATCTACAGAAGATGGGTTCTCTTGCAATTATTGTATGAGTTTCCCGGTTGGATTGTTTTATTGCCACTCTACCGTCGTTGCTTCTACCCATTCAGGTTGTAATAAAGAAATAACACAAAGTTTTGCTTCCTCTTCTTCTTGTCGAGAAAGTGCATCAACTACAATATTCTCCTTTTCTTTTTTGTAAATAATTTCAAAGTCATATCCTATCATCTTTGTGACCCATTTCTGTTGCTCCTCTAAAGATAGTCATTGCTCCAAAAAATAATTTAGACTCTCATGATCTGTCTTAACTTTGAAATGCCTTCCCGTGAGATACAACCATCACTGTTTGACTGCATGAATGATCGCTAACATTTCTTTCTCATATGTGGGCCTTGCCAAGTTCTTTCCTTTTAATTGTCAACTCTCAAATGCTAAGGGACGTCCTTATTGCATTAGTAGTGTCCAAATGCTATGACC
Organism: Torreya grandis; assembly: GCA_037957365.1. Taxonomy (NCBI): domain Eukaryota; kingdom Viridiplantae; phylum Streptophyta; class Pinopsida; order Cupressales; family Taxaceae; genus Torreya; species Torreya grandis. The sequence goes on along the minus strand of JARHVA010000888.1, from coordinate 1,236,649 downwards.
AAAAGCATCACATTCTACCACAAATGTCTTAGAGAAGTCTGGGGTAGCTAGCATAGGCATGGAAGTAAGAGCTTCGTTTAATTGTTGGAATGCTTGGGTGGCTAAATTTGACCATGAAAATGAATCTTTCTTCAATAATGTTGTTAAGGGTGTTGTTATGCGAGTATAGTGGCAAACAAATCTTTTGTAGTAGCTTGTTAGACCCAAGTATCCTCTTAAACCTTTGATATTTTTAGGTTTTGGCCAATCTTTGACAACTACAATCTTCTTAGGGTCTACTTTAACACCTTCATGTGACACCACATGTCCTAAGTACTCCACTTCCATCACCCCAAAGGCACATTTATATTTATTTGCATAAAGTTGATGGTCTTCCAATACCTTTAATATCTTTTCTACATGCTGCAAATGTTCTTCCCATGTTTTAATGTAGATTAATATGTCTTAAAAATACACCAATACAAATTTACAAAGAAATGGGCAGAAAACTGAATTCATGAGGCCTTGAAAAGTAGATGGAGCATTAGTGAGACCAAATGGCATAACTAAGAATTCATAATGACCCAAATGTGTCCTGCGTGCAGTCTTATGTACATCCTCATCCTTTTCTCAAATTTTGATGATACCCCGAACGCAAATCTAACTTAGTAAAGAAAATGACACCATTCAATTCATCCAATAATTCATCAATGACAGGAATAGTAAACTTATCTTTCAAAGTGATCTTATTGAGTTCCTTGTAATCTAGGTACATTCTCCATGACTCATCCTCCTTTTTAACCATAACCATTGAAGATGAATAAGCACTTTTACTGGGACGAACAATCCATGAGTCTAGCATTTCCTTCACCAATTTTTCAATTTTTGACTTTTGTTTATAGGGGTAGCGGTAAGGTCTAATGTTAGGAGGGATACTTCTTGAACTCAATTCAATTGCATGATCATGATCTCTAACTGGAAGTAGGCCCTTTGGTGCTTGAAAGACTTTTTGAGGTTGTTGAATAATCGTTTGAAAATTTGGCAAGCCTTGATTTTATACATCATGTGCTTCCAAGAAATGTAGTTGTGCGATTATGCCATAAGATCCTTTCTGAAGCAATTTCTCGATCCTATGAGAACTAATAATTTGGCTTGGTGGGGATTTCATCCCATTAAAGGTGTATTTTTTTCCATTTATACTGAAAACCATGAATAAGTCTTGAACATTGAAAGACACTATTCCCAATTCTTTAAACCATTGCACTCTCGAAACTACATCTGCTCCCCCAATTGGTATGGCAAACATTTCTGAATCTAGCTAATAGTCCCCCATTGAGAGCTTGATATATGACATTTACCCCCACAAGAGTTGTTTCCCATCGATAATCATGAATTTAAAATTGGAGACTGGATACATAAAACAATTGAGCTCATTAACTAATTTTTTGTCAATGAAGTTATGGGCACTCCCTGTATCTACTAAAACTGGCACTTCTTAATATAACCCACCACTTTGATTGTTTGTGGTGTGCTTATCCCATTTAATGCATATAGAGAGATAGTAGGGCTTTCTTCCTCCTTAGAATTTGCATGCTCTTGTTCTATTTTTGGTTCCTTCGTAGCTAATTCTTTTTCCTCCAAAACCTCATTCTCAATAATCATTAGTCTTCTCTCACCATTTGCACACTTATGTCCTTTAGATCATTTATTGTCACAATGCCGACATAGGTCCTTTTATCTTTTTTCTGCCTCTTGTTGAGGTGAGAGCTTGGTAATTTGCCTTGGGTTAAAAGAGTTGACCATATTTCTATCAACAATATTTGTCACATTTCTATCTCACCATCCCAAAGTTTGACCTTGCATAAATCTCTTGGTAGCAGAGTTTTGTTGCTCAACGTGTAGTGCTTGTTGCATTGCTTTCTTAACTGTACACGGTTCCAACAAACAAACATCATGCTTAATTCATTCATTTAGTCCCATTAATGTAAAATTGTAGTTTCTGATATGGTGTTGCTTCCGGTTTGGAGTCCGGATTGCCAATCTCATATGCTCTACATTACATTCCGCTCCATATCCTATTTGTTTCAAATTTGTTAGTTGGGTGAAATAACTTCCTTTCAATGGCTGCTCACAGTGGGTTGCTAAGTCTTAAGTAAATTCATCCCAACTAAGCACCTGCCCTTTCTTGTCACTTATCATCCACTGGTACCATTGATAAGGTTCAAATTCTAGATGTAGTGAGACTATGTCAACCTTTGCATTCGTTGGTATTTTGTAAAGCTTAAAAATGTTGTTCCATGAGACTTATTCAGAAGATTACATCCATACCATCAAACTTTTGGATGTCCATATTTGGTAGGTGTAATTTTGGCCCTTGGAACAGTTGTCCTATGTTTGCTTTATTGTGGCCTCCAGGATGGTTTGGCTATGTATGAGTGACTATAAGATGTGGATTAATTAGGGACTTCAATTCAGACGTTGAGATCATGTTTAAACCCTCATTCAAAGATGTTGCAAATGGGGCAAACAAATTATCCTCGATAAAAGTGGCTACTGTATCACTTCCCTCAGCGATGTTTTCTTCAATTTTAGGTGGTGGACATTAAAGGGAATCATTAGGATTAGTGGTTGAAGGAAAGGCATCTATTCCAAAAGGCATGGCTGTTGATTTGGTTTTGTTTCTACCTCTAGATTTGTTCTCAATTCTTGGAGGAATTTATTCGGAGTGAGTGGTAACCATAAATAGTTAAAACATGTGTTATATCAAGAGCATATGTTCCACTATTGACTAACTTTGACCAGCAGATTTTGGAATGTAATATGTCTCAATTTTCAAAATACAAATAAAGGCCCATGTCTCAAAATTTAGGAGCTTTCTGAAAATATAAACTTTAAAAATAAAATCTTAAAATTGTGGCTTGTAGATTCGTTTTATGAAAAATCATAAACTCACAATAACTCACTCAATAATTATCACCACAACACAATTTTTTTCTTATGGACTCGATTGATTCTCCAACTCCATTTAAAAAATTGTAGAAAATTTCACCACGGTTTGAGAGATATAATGGGAAAAAAAATCTTTGCTAAAATCGATGCTCCGATACCACTTGATTAGGATATTTCTTTATAATAATAAAAAAAAAACATTCAAATATAATCCACTTCGAGGGGTAAACATTAAATAATTGGAATGAGGAAATGAATTCAATACTGAAACTTATGATAATTATGGAGAGCCGTGCTCAACCATATATATACCCATAATTAGGAAGCGTCACACCCATAATTGGGGAGGGTCACACCCATTCATTCCAATTATGTCGGCCTAACTAAATATTAAGATTTAATAAATGAAAGATAAAGATTATGCTCTCCATTCCATAACCTTAGTACTCATAATGGTAGGGGTGTGATATCCGATCCGCCTAAACTGTGGGTATTGGAATTGTTTCTATGACTCTAAAATCCATATCATATCACATCAATATCAATTTGTCGAGTGTCATACATGCTAGAGTTTGGTTGCAAGGAGGGTGTACAACTCTCTATACTCGGAGATGATGTGTCCAGTTTGTATAATTAATAAAATGACAGATCTGTCGAATCTTGCAATTGGAGAAGTCAGGCAAAAGCGAGCATGAAGGAAAGAGGAATGGGTGAACATCTGTAAAGGATTGCCCTAAACAATAGGTAGATTTGTTTCTTTAGAGTCAGGAAAGATCAACTGGAGGAAATGTAGGATGTGGTTGCATAGGTGTGGATTGTTAGGAGATACAAGAAGATTTCTTTGGCGGAAGGTGCAGATATGAATTGTGTTGTATGTATTCTCAAAGATTATTGTTTAGGTAGGGTGCTGGGTACTTGAGAGAATGATGGGTTTGTTCATTAATAAATATGATGTATTGTAAATTAAGGAATGTAAAGGGTCATTGTGTGCATGGGTGATGTAACGTAGAGTGTCAATGCTCATTTTTGAGATATAATTATACTTTTCTTAATGCACAACTGATGGTGCAAGCAAGGGTTTATTGAACAATAGTCAACCGCTCAATATCAACTGCTCAACCTTCAGAGTGCACAAATATACAAACATAAAGAGAAAAACCAACTAATAATGCATTCACATACAGAAAAGTCAAACAAATTTCCCAAAAGTCAACTTTTATTTGCTTCTAAAATTTGCAGAGCAAGCTAAGAGCCAAAGCCATATCTTTATTAATTATCTTTACAGTTACTTTACTATTAGCAGCAGTACGCTACTGGAACAAGACCTGGAATCCAGGTTGCATGCTTATATTATTTAATCTACGACTAAAGTCATTTGTTATTGAAGAATCGTTGATTTCTTTTCATTATTAGTGTGAAGCATTACACGGACAGCATCATGGGCAATAAGGGTTTGGGTGGTGTTTGATCAATCTTCAGTTTGATTATTTAGCGAGCGATTCTTTTGCTCGACATAAATTGTTTGTTGCTGTTTATTGTACCATATTAAAGTTCCTTATTTCTTTTAGTAAGTCCATTTTATTATTTATTTGAAAGAAACATTTGAGGATGTAAAATTTAATGTCATTGACTAATTCTGAATTACCACTTCTTAAGTTGCATTCCTAGACTCGAGCGCTTATATAAAGTAGACGTTAAATCTTGTTTCTCTTATCTTTTCATTCTTGCTCTCCAGGTGAAACAAATGTTAATAGCACTTCTATGCGAGTCAGAAATGAAACTATCTGACGAGGTCATTGAGACAATACTTGACAAGGTACATTAAGAAGGCGTTTTCAAATGCCAGAAGAGACTTTAGATTTAATTTTTTCTACTATATTTATATTTTGATGACTCAATGCAGACATTTGAAGAAGCTGACATGGATCGAGATGGCCGAATCAGCAGAGATGAATGGCAAAAATTTGTGTCTCATAATCCTTCATTAATGAAGATAATGACCCTTCCTTATTTAAGGTACGCTTCTGCACTCCTGCCTTTCTGACATATGTGCACCCTAGCATAAAGGGAGAAGGAGCATAAACATGAGGGTGGGAACTAAAACAGGAGTGCTTGCATTGCATTTATTAATGGATCAAATAATCACTGACCAAAATTTAACATTTAATCCATGACCTGAACAAAAGAAATGTAGTGTGGTCTCTTTGATATATGACACTTGCATGATATACTAGCCTCAATTGTAAAGGGTTAATAAATGGGATTAAAGGTCTTCAAGGCACCCAACTACAAGAACATACTTAAAAAATTCTTTCAAGTCTGTTATGAGTCTTCCTTGGAATGATCTGTTGAGAGTATCAATAATGAAGGAACTTAAAGTAATTTAAATATGCGTTGAACTGATTATTGTCTATTGCAAAGAACTGTAAACCTTGCACGGATTTTGTCTATTGCAAAGAACTGCAAAACTTGTGCTGTTCCGGAACAACAGTAACCAAATCATCTTGTCATTTTTTTACAAAATAAGTTGTTAATGTAGTTCCACATGGTATAATAAGGTGGATTCAGTTGGGTCATACCCTAAAGTCTCTCTCTCCCATCCTATTATTGATTGCCTCTAATGGGAATCGGTACCTCAAAGGGCAATTAAAATGGATGCTCTCCTATATTGTTATTGTTTAATACCCTAACATTTTTTCACATACACACCCACACCCACACACCCATGATGGAAATTAAAATGGCTGGACTGCATTGTGGTATCCTCACCATCTGAACCAGTCAATGTAGTGTTGAATGTTGTGCATAGGAATACAACATGTAGCTCAAGAAACTGTTCGATAGCATAATTTTATTGGTTCGTCCAATGTTCTGTATAAGTATTTAACTTTATGTATTAAGAGGGAAAATATGGATTCCTTTTTTTCTCCCGGACTTTTTTGGGTTTAAATCTTGAAGGAATCCATGTATTGCAGTTGCATTTGATTGAAAAAACTCACTTTACATTCATTTTTCTCTCCTGTAAGTGCTTGAATGATTTGAAATACATTGCGTATGTCTTATAAAATAGTGACAGTATCCATATAATTAGAATCTCTAGGAATTTGCAATCAAAATAATTAAAATAATAATAAAACGTTTAAACTATGAAGTGGATAACTTTGGGAATTATGCCATCCCCACTGAAAATCAGATCACGTGTTAACTCTTTTGCTTCTCTAGTTTGTTTTAGCATTGTTGTACACAGTGTGTTCCCTTGAGCTTTATTATGCCACCGTGCTAAATTTAAAATAACTCAGATGTTATGGAGTGAATGATAGATGGATGTTTCATATGAATTATCTTCAATGCTAAAATTTGACTCTCCATCCAATCCATTTCATAGGCTTCCTTCCTTTATAGATATTTATTTTCATTTCAGGTGAAAGAAGACAAGCGGTGACAGATATTTTATTGAACAAAAGTCTTTCAAGATACTAAGTTACTTCTATACGTGTCAATGTGCAGGGATATCACCACGACCTTTCCAAGTTTTGTCTTTAATTCAGAAGTGGATGATATTGCCACATGAATCTTCTATATCCATCCATGATTTGAATCGTGCTTAGTTGAAGTGGTTCTCCATCATATTTTTTGACCCTTTTTCTATAGGCGAGTAGTAAATTATTGTACAAAGTAAGATGGGAGCATTTATATTCTCTCACCAGAAAATAGCCATCAATGCGTGCAGGAAATAATCTCTCATATTTTAAAATGTCTGAGATGTAAAGTATTATGTTTTTTTTTGTTTGCACACATTTTTGTTTGCTAATGGAAGTTAGCAAAGACATTGTTCTGCAAAAAATTCATGCTGATATCAATTAAGAGCGATCAATATTATTTAATGCCGAGATTGCCAATATTTGACTCCAACAGGCTCTCTTTTTGACGATCACATTATACCATTAGCATTTGACATGGTAAGATAAAACCAAAAAATGTACATGTATTTATCTTTTAACCTTTTTTTTGTGTTTTCTATTTATCAATATTACAAATACAATGTTGTCAAAAGGGATATATGCTGGAAATTTTTCTTCTAGTTCCCGTTGATGAATGAGAGCAGGTCAATAATGGTGCAAAATTGGATATGACATACAAAATCGAGAATCAACAAAACATGGACAGATTTGCTTCAAATCCAACTACATGTTTTTAACATCCATGCACTAGCAAACTAGTAGTAAGTTGGAAGAAATGAAATCGACTATATTGACTTGTTTGACTGTAGGTTAGCTTGAAATTCTGTTTTATGTATTGTAATCATAGAGCTTGTGTAAATAGTCAAAAGGTGTCAATTTCTTTGTAAAACAAGGGTCACTTGCTTTTGTCGGACTTTGAAACTGCATAAAGTGTTACTTGCATTGCAAAGGTAAGTTTTTTGTGCGTTAAAATTCTGGATGTAAATGTATATAGAAAAATAAATTAGTGCCACACAAGTTTGGTATTAGACAATATTAGTGACGCACAATATTGGTATGAGACAAGAAATGGTGTCACTCAGGCAAATTCTGATTTAACATGGAGGAGTGAGAAAAAGTACATGATATAAGTCTAAAGCTTAACTAGAATTTTTGATTTTTAATATTTTTCAGTTTGTCATGTATTAAAACCAAAAGAGTTCTGGCAAATTAAAATCGTCTATAAAAAATTATTACTAGGTTTGTTATCTTATGTTTTAGCATACTCGTATTTTTTGTAGTGAAACTAATTTCTTGTATTTTTAGATATATTTAGTATATATCCTATCTAGTATATATCCTAACTAATTGTTTGCAATGAAGTATGGCTAACAATAGCCATATATCAATGATGAAGTAATTTGATCTCTTCATTTGTCTCAACACTTCCCCTAAAAGTGACCCCGTGTAGGTGTGAAGCCTCTACCAAGGGGGAAGCACTTCAAAATCAACTTTGAACGTGTATATTAGGTCTACATTGGCATATTGAAATGCAATCTAAAGGACATGTTTTCAAATCTGTTATATCAATGGATGAAGTGAATGCGATAAAGATCAACACAATGTTATAGGAATATATACATTGTAAGGGGAAGAAAGAAAAATAGAATATGGAAACTACCTTGTATGTTGTAGGGTGAAAATTAGTGTTCATTAAAAAAAGCTAACTATAGAAATGATTGATAATTTTGTTACCAAAGAACATCACGATGAATTGTTTGCATCAGATAATCTTGGGCAGTACAAATCATGTACAATACATAAATTATTAAAAATTAAACATAAACCATATAATAGTTTTAAATTATCTAGATTTTTCTTACCATGTGTGAGAAAAAGTGCACTTGTAAATACTATTGTCATCATTGGCCCTCAAAACATCAAATGATTAAGACTAGTTTCAATATGAATTTCTTGTATTGAATATGAAGTTAATGCAGTCTCTTATCACCTATTTTGGGAATTACTTTTAGATTAGCAACCCCATGTATGGGGAAATGATTTTGTCAAGTAAAATCATTAGATTCGTGGGAGAAATTTAAGTAAATATAAAAACTCAACAGTTAAATAATTGTGATTAAAGTTTAGTTGTAATTTTTAAGAAATTGTAATGATTAAAAATTCTCAAGTAATTCAATGGTATTTTTGAGTGAGGATCATGTCTTTCTTGGGCTTTGAAAATGTGCCATTCATGTATGTCTCAATAATCAAGAATATAGGTGACTATGATTAATAAAATACCTTGAGCAATGTGATCGCAACCAAATTGGATGAGGAAAGTTAACATAAATTATGTTGATTCTTGATGTTAAACAAATGACTACAATGATGTTTGGTTTATTTTGACTACTTGTGTACTCTAATTTTGAAAGGATTTAGGACTGTCATGAATCACAATGAAAACCCCATATCAAGAGGAGATCAACCAAGAATCATGAAAACGGACAATGGGAATTTTGGGAACCTATTTATCGTAGCCTAGGACAACTCTTATATTCATCATGTAGCCTCTATCTTTCTTGTGATAATTTTGGTTGGGGGTGGGGAAGAGACATTTCAATCCATGCATGACACTCTTTGGTAAGGAAAATACTGAGCTTGAAACAATGATGCAACTAGATTGAGGCTATTTCAATCAGCAAGAAATCCGTGAAGAAATTAATGGAGTCATTAATCAATGTGGGATTTGATCTTATCCCTTGGAAATTGATCTCTCAACATTTATTACCAAAGGATGGTGTATCACCAAGCAAAAATGATGGAAAAAGTCTTCCAATGTCTTGAGGGGTGTAATATAATTGAGCAACATTGAAAGTATGTATGCTGTCTCCATATTCCTCGAGATTGATAAGAGTAAAGCAAAGCTTGGGCAAATGCTTGTCTATACTATCATTACAAGTGTCACTATCCTCAATAGTTTTACTACTTTTGCCCATGTCATACATATTCATCCTTTCCATAGGAATGGATTGTTTAGGGGCTATGTTTGCTGGTTGCAGTATACTAGCTAGAAAATGACACTTTCCATAGTTTCAACAACTTTGCGAAATTGGAAAGGAAGATCATTCACATGACAAGTATGAATGTAGTCCTCATGAACAAATTTGAAGAATCTTATGTATTATAGATGGAACCAAATTCATAGCATGGATTCACAATCAACCAAGTAAATTTTTATAGCTCGTATTGTTAGATATCAATTGACATTGTGTAGTTAATTTTTTTATGTCCAACATTTATATTCAATGTAATAAATAGTTCCTAGAGCTCTTCTTGGTTGATTGTCAAACCATTTTATGGCCATATCTGAAGGTGTAAGAGAATGCCAACCAAACCTAAGTGCATTGAGAAAGGCCTCACTAAAAATATTCAATTCATAGCTATTTCCTAGGAGGACTTGTTTGATTCTCTAATAGTTGATAATGACTTGAATTTATAAAGTTAAATATTGGTCAATGATTTCTTTATAGGGCAATTCCTCATATTCAAAAGACACAAGGTTCTCACTGTAGAACAAGATTACAAGATGGGTTAGTTTCTATGTCAGTATTTAAATGCAAACAAAATCATGAAACATAACACTTCAAGCTTGCTCCCTATGGTGAGCTCTAATCACTAGAACAAATAAATCAATACATGAAGATGAACGATACACTCACTTTCCTTGAAGACTCCATATAGCGATTGTTTGACAAATGTTTGTGTTCGGTTTGTGGATATAGAAGTCTTTGTCAATGCATGTGTTCAATCCGATGGCATCTCCCCTTGTCCATTATGGCTTTGATCACTTTTGGATGAAGAATGGTGAAGCTTTTTAGCAATATTTTGGCATTAATTCTTTGCACATAAAAGCTTAATAAAAAATGGTCATGGCCCTTGTATATATATCCTGACTAAAATGATACGGACCATTCATCTTAAGATCAAGATGTGTGGTCCAAAATCAATTCAACTTTGGAGACCAATTGCAATTAATGTTGCGATTAATAGTTGGAAGAATGGAGTAATTAATAGGCATGGCTTGCACAAATCAAATATTTGTTGCATTGATTAGGCATGGCTTGCATTTTGATTTATGTGATCGCTTATGCCATGATAATGTCACATTTTGTTGAATTTTTATTTTTCAAAATTAGATATTAGCTAATTCGACATGGATTTTTCACTTAAGCATTTAATTGGATTTAATTAGTTACGTGAATTTCATTAGGCCTTTTACAATTCTTAGAATTCGATTAATTGCCATGCAATATTGGTAAAAAATGATAAATTGTTAGGTCACAATTTGACTTGAGATGAATTAGAAAAAGGTAATGATTACATACAAGATAACGTCCCAATTAGGAACATATTGATGTAGATCAGGAATTGCACGTGGCGTGTGTAGACGAATTAATGTTTCAGTGGTTTTGGTATAATTGGTGCATTATTGCAAAAAGTCGCTTAGACTTGCAATTTCGACATGATAGTGGTGAGAATTGGATATCTAAATTTTACCCTTGTTTGAGAAGGCATTGCGAGATATTAGATACAATAATGTCGTTTCAAATAATGAAAAAGTTGTTAAGAAGAATTTGAAAAATTAAGCCAAAGAAATAATCAGTGACCCATGATTCCCCCTCGAGAGGGCAGGTAGGGATGAAAGATCGACATGGGATCTTGAAAAGAGATAGAAGAAATAGAAATAAACTGGCCCCAAAAAGGGCGGTCCTGGTTGATAGAGAATAAGGTGTCCTAGTAGGGCATATTTGATCAATGTAGTCAGAAAGTTGCTTTAGTAGGGCAAATTTGATCATTGATCGGTCTAAATGGCTTGCCCCAGTGGATTTTCATTCGGATAAATAATGAATAGGCATGGGAAGAAACAAGTGGGGGATAGTAGACAAGGAGATATCTTACTGTGGCATTGCCAATTTAGACTTTCCACATCCATATTTTTGATATAACACCAATACAATATGCACCATGATATAAAAGACCATAACGACCAACTTGTAACGTGCATAAGGAATGACCTCTAATCCATTAGATAAATGACAACATCTCACCAATGATAAAAACCATGATAAAAATGTTGGTGTATGCCAATGGATAGACTCAAGTACAATGGTGTAACAAAAGACAACCATGATGATGCCCTTGTCAATGCTGTGAAATGAGTCGAGGCGATAACAAAAAAGGGAAACAAACACCCTTGTAATGAAAAACATAAATACAAATTGAAAAATCAACAAATAGTGTCCAATTGTTTCAAGAAATGCAATGACACCAACGAAAAATGCCCCAAACATCACTTGGGAGATGCATGAGACCATCTCAAAGGGAGAGTGAAAAAATTATTTTTGATAGGCAGGGCTATGCATAGAAGAAATAAACACATGTTTCAGTAGAAAATATTGAAAAATGAGGTAGTTAGAAGAAAACAACTTGAAAAATAGGGAAACGAGGCAAAAATGAATCTCCTAAGAAGAAAAATGGATCACAAACATGTCTAGGGGGTAAAAATTTAAAAAATTGATTATATATTCACCTCTGGGGGTGAAAACTATTCAATTTTACCTTCCAATACTACAATCCTAAGATCTAGTATTTGCACGTGAGAAAGACTTACAAAATGGCTAATATCCCTTACCACTGACACCTTAGAGAACGTGTTTGAGAGTACCAGTGATCACCATGGATCGGGCAATTGGTAGATAACTTTTTTTTGTTTTTAATTTGGTAATTAATTATATTTATTAGGTCATTGTGTTTATCTCTTGGAGTACATGCAATATGACTAGATGGTATATGCCTATTTCAAGAGATGCACATCCTTAGGTAGCATCAATATAGACATGTGTTTATGACATTGTGATCATGTATTGGATAGATTTCATTATGTAAGATCTTGAGCATTTGGTTTGGTTTAATTTGACAAGTGAAATTATGTATCACAAGTATGGATAACTTATAATAACATTGTATGTCATATTGCACATATAAGTGTTTAAAATGTGAATATTTACAACTTAAGATAATGATAAAATATCAAAACCTAAGTTGAAAACAAAACACAAATTATCCAAGACTTAAATGGAAACATAATACTTCAAACTCAAACAATCAATAAAACAAATAAACAATAAAAAAATACAAATAATACAAATAAAAAAATAATATAAACAAACACCTAAACAACATAAACAAACAATACAAATAGTCTAGACACAAAAGTAAACGACTCAACCCCAAGTAGAGGCAATACTCAAGTATTTAACAAATTGTACTAACTGAACATTCAAATAAAACAACGAAATACAAAGTGCAATCAACTTATAATTGAGATATAAAATATCAAGACTTTAGCGTAATACCAAATGTATCAATCACAAACAACAAACAAATAAAAATAAACAAACAAAATAAATAAACAATACAAGCACAAATTATAAACCACTTAAGATCAAGATATGAATAATCGAGACTCAAGTGTTAACAAGATGTACCAGACGTAAACAAGCAAAAATAATCTAAATACAAAATTAAACCACTCAAGCCCAAGTTGAGGCAAGACTCAAGTGCAAAGTGATTGTACTTAAACACACAACACATAAAACAAAACAAACAAGCAATAAACTCAATAACAAAAGCACATAGAACACAATGTAATGAAGATAAATAACTCAATGTAATCAATCAAATATTGAGTGTGTAATAAATGAGGTGTTACGCTTTGGATATTGTGCCTCTAGGCTAAGAGGACAATGAATTGGTTGCAGTAACAGAGGGAAATAGAAAAAGAGGAAAGGGGTGGCCGGTCGACTCCAAATGCCCAAATGTAAGTGGACGCTACCTACATAGTCCTATGGACTTTAGGGAAAATGTAGTTCTCTTAGGGATATGGGATAGAAGAAAAGTGATGATAAGTAGGCATATGATAATAGAGAAAAAATAAGAAAGACTATACTTACAAAATGATGAGAGTGTTCAAACAATGAAATAGAAAGCGGATTTCACCAAATGTACAATGCCCATTGGTCAGGTGATGATTACTCATAAAATAATGAGAGCGTAAGAGAAGACGAGTGTTCATTAGTGAATCAAGTCAAATGCACAATGCCCACAAATGTGTCTCATAAAATGATGAGAGGGTATGGCAAATATTGCTTGCAAAACAATAAAAGCGTATTGAAAAGATTGCTCATAAAATGACGAGAGTGTGAGGAAACATAAGTGAAGAAGAAGATTAGCCAAGCTAACTCGAGATGCCCCATGCATTCAAGTGCTGCCTACATAGTCTGTGTGGACCTCAAGTCGATGTAGTTCTCCAAAAAATAGGAGGATAATGGTATGGTAACAATAAAGTGTATCTGAAATAAAGTGGGTTAGATAAGAGATTCCATCCCAAAAAATTTTGGGGGCTTTATATCTTGCATGGAAATTCTAAACCAATTTTAATGATTTTGTGTTTTTTAGGGTTTTTCCTAAGTCTTTTCAACGTTATGGGTTTTTTGGAATAAGGGAAAGCAAGGTAAAATGTTTAAATGCATAACAAACCGTCTAGCAAAGGACACTTGCCCTTAGGTAGAGGATCAAACAACATCTAAACCGACTGCAACGGTGCTTATCACCACAAACCAACAACATAATTCAAGGCATATGAAAAGATCATACAACAACAAGATAGGAAGAGAAATGACACAAAGGGGAAATAAATGTTAGGACAAACACTTAGAGGAAGCTTACAAGGAACTATGAAGTAGGTAACACCCTTGTTGACATACCTTAAAACACTTGTGTGAAAATAAATTGCTGATGTTGATCATTATTAAAGTGCCTTTAGAATAATAGTCGTTAAATCTTCCAATAACATCTATTCTTAATCATGATCATGATTGGTAATAGGAAAACACAAAAAGAGGAATAAGAATGGTCCAGGGAATGGTATGGTAAAAGAAATAAAAATGGCCCAGGTAATGGTACAGTAAGAGAATGAAGGTGAAAATGGTGCACCTAAGTGAGGGCTCCTATAGATAATGGTTCATTTTTAGTTAAACACAATATCATTTCAAGTGCATCATGTTCATGGGTTTCTTGAGCTCTTTCCCATCTAGTGTAGCTAGTTTATATGCTCTAGAACAATAATTTTCAATCACAACAAAGGGCCCAAGACAATTGGCTTCAAACATACCTTTATTTTCATGCTCGACTTTGGTGTTCTTTTAATTCTCTTTTAGCACCAAATCACCCATTTCGAATTATCGAGGGAGAATACACTTGTTATAACTACAACGAAGTTGATTTTTGTATGCTCTCAAATTATCTAATGCATCTTGTCGATTCTCATCCAAGAGCTCCAACTCTTACAATCTGGCCACTATATACTCTTCATCATCAATGATATGCTGTAGAGAAATACGTAGAGAGGGAAACTTGATCTCGATAGGAATAATGGCCTTAGAACCAAAAACTAGGGAATAGGGCGTAACACCCGTAGATGTGTGGGTAATGGTATTACAAGCCCATAAGGTTGGGAATAATTATAGATGCCAATCATGATCAATGTCATTGACAATGTTCTTCAAGATTTTGACAATAGTCTTGTTGGATGCCTCAACTTGGCTATTACCTTGAGGATAAAATGCCATAGAGTTTTTATGCTTGATTTAAAATGTGGAATAGAGGGCCTTGATATATTTATTTTTGAATGGGCCACCATTACTATTGATAATGGTAGAGGGAACGCCATAATGATAGATGAGATGGTAATGAATGAACTTGACAATCTATTTACTGATTATATATGTGATGGGAATGGCTTCCATCCACTTGGTGAAGTAACATGTGGCAATTAAGATGTGTTTATGGTCATCTGAGGAAGTAGGGTTCAATTTACCTACGAGATCGAGTCCCCAAATAGAAAATGGTAATGGTGTTGTGATTGGTTAGAGTGGCAAGGAAAGAGCGTGTATCAAATCATTGTCACTAACAAGCATCACACTTATTTACATGTCTGTAAGCATATATTTCCATTGTGGGCCAGTAATACTCGGTTCAAAGGAGTTTCTCGATAAGGACTAAACCATTAGTGTGGGCCCCATAAGTTCCTTCGTACACATCCTTCAATGCTAATTGGGATTCTCTTGAAGATAAAAAATGAAATAAAATTCCATTATAACCCCTAAAATAGAGTGTATTTCTAAGTAATGTATATTAGGTGGTCTTATGGATGAAGGATTTATGCTAGTTTTGTGATAGGTTTGGAGTGTTGAGTGTGGAGCCCTTTTGGGCTATCACATGACCATGGGGGTATATTTTGGGGGCTTATAAAGCTCCACAAATGTGGGGAGCACATTTTTACCCACTCCACCTTTTGTGGAACCTTGCTCCACATGTGAGTGGAATATTCCTAAATTTTTTAAATTTCTATGTCTTCCATATTTTGTGGAGTTAGTTGTTAGATGTCTATTTTCCATGTTGACTTCCTTGTTCTTAGGGAGTTCATTGTTTATTGAAAAAGGGAATGACTTCCTTGTTTCAAGGTGTTGGTTGTCATCACATGTCATTGTAAAATGTGCCTTTTGAGGAGGAGAGATGAGGATGGCGAGTTCCTCCTTAGGTGGGCTTGTGGATAAGCTTGTTTAGGTGGAGGAGAAGTGATACCTAATGGATAATGCTTATCTTAGATAAGCATTGCACAATTCTCCTTGTTTGGTGGTTTTTTATTCATTTGTTATATATACAGGTGTGGTGTGACTATTTAGAGTGAAGTGAATTTTTACAGGGTGTGGCTTTTGAGAGACAAAGTCAAAGTGCAAATATTTTTGCAAAGTGTAGGTGTTTATTTACAGGGTGTGGTATAATAGCTTGTGATATAGTATTGTGCGGGTGCAGGTGCAAGTGCAACATTTTTTGTAGAAGATATTCTATCTCTATGAGAGGTTCTTTGTAATCTTGTTTTGGTTACAAATTTTATTGAGGACTTTCTTGGTAGATGTAGCCAACATTGGGTGAACCACAATAGATTTGTGTTATAGTTTTATTACTGGTTTTATTCTCTCCATTTTTACTTTCATTTAACTGTGATTTGAGGAATTATTTTTCTGATGCATGTTAGTGCATAATTAAATCTGATTTCATATTTAAAATCTAGTTATGTGATTTTATGGTGAATTAAATTTAGTTTAAATTCTTTTAATTCCTAACAATTGGTATCAGATCTTTGGTGTATTTTTTGTTGAAGTGGTAAATCATAGGAAGGGTTTTTAGCTTGAGTGGTAGCTATGGGAGAAGAGATTAGATTCAAGGTTGAAAAATTTGATGGTAAGAATTTTGGTTTGTAGAAAATGCAAATGAAAGATTACTTGTATTAGAAAGAGCTTCATCTCCCCTTAGTGGGGAAAGGAGAATACCCTGTAAGTATGAGTGATGCGGATTGGTCATTGCTTGATAGGAAGGTATTGGGAGCCATACGGTTATGCTTTGCATATTATGTTGCATTTAACATTGTAGATGAGAAAAGTACAAAGGATCTCATGGATAAACTTGGAAAGTTTTATGAGAAACCCTCTACTTCAAATAAATTTTTTCTTATGAAAAGATTGTTTAATATGAAAATGTTTGAGAATGGTTCTATTGCTAGTCATCTAAATAATTTTAATACTGTTGTAAGTATGCTCACTTTTGTTAGAATTAAGTTTGATGATGAAGTTAAAGCTTTTTAAATTTTGTGTTCTTTGCTGATAGTTGGGATAGCTTGGTTATGGCTATGAATAATGCAGTCCCTACCAAGGAAAGCTTAAATTTTGAGGATGTTGTAGGTGTGATTCTTAGTGAGTAAATGCAAAGGAAAAGCACTGGTGAATCATAATTAGGTAATGATTTATCTTTTGAAACTAGAGGAAGGCAAAAGGACAAGAGCAAAGGAAACCATGGAAAGTCAAAGTATAGATCTGAATCCAAATCTAGATCCAAGATGATATGCTGGCCTTATGAGAAGATTGGACACTCAAAGAAGGATTGTTGGTCACTTTAGGATAAAAATGCCAACAAAGAGGAAATCAATGAGGTAAATGTGACATCAAGTAAATCATGTCAAGGTGCCTTAATTATTTTTATGGATAATTTTTCTAAGTCTTGGGTATTAGATTCAAGGGCTTCTTTTCATGTCACCCCACATAGGCATTATTTTACTAATTATGTTCAAGAGAATTTAGGACATGTTTATCTTAGTGATGATGAATCATGTGAGATAGTAGGGAAAGGTTGTGTTTAGGTGAAAATGTAGAATAGGAACACATGGCTACTTAGGGATGTCAGACATGTGCCTATGTTGAGATAGAATTTGGTTTCAATGGGGCAATTGGGCAGTGAAAGATGTTCGGTTATGTTTACTGTAGATTCTTGAAAAGTTACCAAAGGTGCTCTCGTGGTTTTGAGAGATAGGAAAGTTGGTACTTTATATTTGAATAGTAGTGTTGATTCTCATGATTTAGTTTCTACAGATGGAAATGCAACTATGTGGCACTACAGGCTTAGTCATATGAGCCATAAAGGCATAGAGATCTTAAAAGACAAGTTGTCTAGATTAAAAGATATTGATTTAGACTTCTGTGAGGATTGTGTACGGGGAACAAAAGTGGGTCAAGTTCTTGAAGGTTGGACCCACAAAAAAAGAGCACGACTTAGAGTTGGTACATTTAGATGTATGAAGACCAACTCAGGTATCTTCTATTGGTGGTTTCAATTATTATGTCA
This sequence comes from Torreya grandis, assembly GCA_037957365.1. Taxonomy (NCBI): domain Eukaryota; kingdom Viridiplantae; phylum Streptophyta; class Pinopsida; order Cupressales; family Taxaceae; genus Torreya; species Torreya grandis. The sequence continues at coordinate 1,218,482 of JARHVA010000888.1, read as the reverse complement.
CTTTTATTGATGATGCAACTAGGAAAGTTTGAGTTTATTGTATTAAAAATAAATCCGATGTATTTGACACTTTTAATAAGTGGAAAGCCTTGGTTGAGAATGAAACATATCTCAAGTTGAAATGTCTCAGATTAGATAATGGAGGTGAGTATTGTAGTAATGCTTTCTTTGATTATAGTTCTAACAATGGAATCCATAGGCAAATGATAGTTTTAGGAACTCCATTATAAAATGGGGTATCTGAAACGATGAATAAAACAATAATGGAACATGCTAGGAGCATGAGGTTACATGCAAGGTTGCCTTTACATTTTTGGATAGAAGTAGTTAGCACGATAGTTTATTTGATTAACAGAGGACCTTCTATGACTTTGGATGGAGGCATTCCTAAACAAACTTGGTCTAGTAATAATGCTGATTATTATTTTCTTGGAGTCTTTGTATGTGAGGCTTTTGCTCTTATTAAGAAAGAAGATAGGCCTAAGTTAGAGGCAAAATAAAAAAAATGCACATTTTTTGGATATGGTGAGGATGACTTTGGTTTTTGTTTATGGAGCATTAAAGATAAGAAAATATTTTCGTCTAGAGATGTAGTCTTTAATGAAAAAGTCATGTATAAGAATCAGTTGCAGGAACAAGAACATGAATAGAAAGAGTACAGAATATTAGATGACATTGTGGATGGCAAAGTATCTAATGAATTAGTTCAGGAACCTTCTACACAAGGACCCTAAACTCCTATGGTAAGATTATATTATAGGATAAGAAGAGCACTTGAACATTTTTATCCTTTTAATTATTTATTACTCACTGACAATGGAGAACCAGAGTGTTATGAGGAAGCAATGCAGGTAGATGCTAGGTTGAAGTGGGATAAAAAATGGATGAGGAGCATAGATCTCTCATGGAGAACCAAATGTGGGATTTAGTAAGGCTACCCAAGGGAAAGAGTGCATTGTCAAACAAGTGGATCTTTAGAATAAAAGAAAATGATGAAGGGAGAAAAAAGTAAAGGCCAAGATGGTGGTCAAGGGGTTTGCACAAAAATTAGATATTAATTTTGATGAGATTTGCTCTCTTGTTGTAAAAATGACTTCTATTAGGACTATTATTAGTTTAGTTGCAGTTGAGGATGTGTACTTAGAATAGTTAGATGTGAAAACTAATTTTATTTATGGTGATTTAGATGAAGAGTTGTATATGAAGCAACCACAGGGATATGAGGTCAAAGGGAAGGAGAACTATGTGTGCAAACTAAAGAAGAGATTTTATGGCCTAAAACAAGCTCCATGAAAATGGTATAAGAAATTTGAGTGTTTTATGTTGGAACAAGCATATCAAAGGTGTAATTCTGACCATTGTGTGTACACCAATTTTTTTGATGATAGTTATTTTATTATATTATGCTTGTATGTGGATGATATGTTAGTTTCAAGAAAGAACATACAAAATATTCATATACTCAAGAAATAACTTAGTGACTCATTTTATATGAAGGATTTGGGTGCAGCAAAGCAAATCCTTGGTATGAGGATTTCTCGTGATAAAAAGGAGAGGAAGCTGATTTTATCCCAATCAGAGTATGTGAAAAAAGTCTTGGAAAGGTTTAGCATGTTGGATGCTAAATCTATTGGTACTATTTTGGCATGCCTCTTTAGATTATCAAATGAGCAGTGTCCCAAGATGGAGATTGAAAAGCTTAAGATGTCCAAGGTACCTTACTCATCGGTAGTTGGCAGCTTGATGTATGCCATGGTTTGTACTAGGCCAAATATTACCTAAGCAATGGGAGTTGCAAGTAGGTATATGAGTGATCTAGGTTATGAGCATTGAAAATTAGTGAAATGGATTCTTTGATATTTGAGAGGAACCATGTATTTTGCATTATGTTATGGTGGTTCAGATACCACTTTACATGGTTATGTGAACTCAAATATGGTAGGGGATATTGATAGCAAGAGTATGACAAGATATATATTTACTATTGGAGATACAATGATTAGTTGGATTTCTAGGATATAGAAGGTTACAGATTTGTCAACCACAAAGGTAGAGTATGTTGCTACCAAAAAGGCTATCAAGGAGATGATTTGGCTACAATAGTTTTTTTGAGAGTTGGGGCGTGAGCAAGAAGTTGGGAGACTACACAGTGATAGTTAGAGTGCTATTCATTTGGCAAAGAACTCCACTTTTCACTTGATGATGAAACACATTCAGTTACATTATCACTTCATCAGAATAGCTTTGAAGGAGAATTTGGTAAAGCTAGAGAAGATTCATACTAGCCAAAATCCTATTGATATGATGACCAAGGTGGTCACATTAGACAAGTTCAGACTATGTTCAGATTTGGTTAGCCTTAGTGGTCATGGAGCAATGATAGGTTCTATTCAGGAGAAATGGTCTCCAAGTGGGAGATTGTTGAGTGTGGAGCCCTTTGGGGCTATCACATGACCATGGGGGTATATTTGGGGGCTTATAAAGCTCTAAAAATTTGGGGAGCACATTTTTACCCACTCCACCTTTTATGGAACCTTGTTCCACATGTGAGTGGAATATTCTTAGAATTTTCTAATTTCTATCTTCCATATTTTGTGGAGTTGGTTGTTAGATGTCTATTTTTCATGTTCTTCGGGAGTTAGTTATTTATTGGAAAAAGGAATGACTTCCTTGTTTCATGGAGTTGGTTGTCATCAAATGTCATGGTAAAATGTGCCTTTGGAGGAAGAAAGATGAGGATGGCGAGTTCCTCCTTAGGTTGACTTGTGGATAAGCTTGCTTAGGTGGAGGAGAGGTGTTACCTAATGGATAATGCTTATCTTGGATAAGCATTACATAATTCTCTTTTTTTGGTGGTTTTTTATTCATTTGTTATATATACAGGTGTGGTGTGACTATTCAAAGTGATGTGAATTTTTGCAAGGTGTGGCTTTTGAGAGACAAAGTCAAAGTGTAGATGTTTTTGCAAAGTGCATGTGTTTATTTACAAGGTGTGGTATGGTAGCTTGTGATAAAGTATTGTACAGGTGCAGGTGTAGGTGCAACATAGCATATGTGTAGCATTTTTTGTAGGAGATATTCTATCTCTATGAGAGGTTGTTTGTAATCTTGTTTTGGTTACAAATTTTATTGAGGACTTTCTTGGTGGATGTAGCTCATATTGAGTGAACCATGGTAGATCTGTGTTATAGTTTTATTAATGGTCTTATTCTCTCTATTATTTATTTTATTTAACTATAATTTGAGGAATTATTTATGTGATGCATGTTAGTGCATAATTAAATCTGATTTCACATTTAAAATCTAGTTATGTGATTTTATGGTGAATTAAATCTGGTTTAAATTCCTAACATGGAGGAAGAATGTGACCATGAAAGTAATTATAAAGGCCTTGGTACCAATGGACATCAGGACCAACAATATTGCATACCATTTTTGAGTCCATTTGTTTGTGAGCTAGTTGAAGAAGGTTCTCGATGAGAAATTGATAATCTTTAACACTATTTGCCACTGCTAGCATGGATTTGATAGTTTCCATTACTTCAGCTAATCAATTATTAGCTCTTGGTATTTTCTCAAACTGAAGGGATTCAAAATGTGACTTAAGCTTATCTACCATATTCTTGTAAGGTACCAACTTTTCATCCTTTTTTTGGTATTGGTATGTAGCCTGGTTAATGATTAATTGGGAATCCCCCTATACCATTAGCTATTGAATGTTCCATTGTATGAAAATACGAAGTCCTACAATGAGATATTCATACTCAACCATGCTGTTAGTGCAATGGAAACCAATATATAATGCCTTGGGAATGATATCCACTTGTGGTTTAATGAACAAGATATTGGCCCCAAATCCATGGGATGTGTATGAGTCATCAAAATACAATGTCCACTATTTGGACTCAATAGTAGTTGCCTCTAGAGTTATAATTGTCTCATTTGGGAAATCAAAGCTAAGTGGTTACATATCCAATATAAGAGCTTTGACAAGTTGGTATGCAAGAACTTGTCTGTTGATGGCCTTTTGATTCTGATATTTGATCTCAAATTTGCTCAACATCATTACCCACTTGGATATGCAACTTGTTAAAGTTGCCTTGGAAAATAGGTATTTAAGTAAATCAACCTTGGTAATAACAATAGTTTTGTTGTTTAACATATAGTGATGTAGTTTTGTTGGTTTCTTGTTTAATGGCATACTATTTGATATCCATTCATAATAATCTAATGGTCTAATGAAGCCAACTCCCCAAAACTTTTATAGCTCCTTCTTGATAAGTATAGTGATTTGTGAATGTATTTTCCATAATTTTTGCTTGATTAGCTTGGCATCTAGGTGCACCACAAGTTGATGCACCTCTAAAGAGGGGTCTAGACCTAGCATATCAGAATAGGATCATATAAATATATCGATGAAGTCCTTCAAGATAGTAATGATGAAATTGTACTCCTTAGTATTGAAGGATGCACCTAGGTAAAATATATTTGGGTCATCATAGGTAACAATATTCACTTATGTGGTATCCTCTATAAGGAGTGTAGATGCATCCTAAAAAATAGTTGGAAGTGAAGGGAATTTATCTTCTTCATCAGTTTGGGAGCTACAAGGCCCACCCATGTAAGAAGAATATGAATCTTCCATTTATGGTAGTGTCCAATTGATAAATTGTTCAAAAAAATATTGAACCAACTACGTGAAGATTCGGTGCTATTCTAAACTAATACTAAAACCAATGGTAATGAGTGAACAAGGAGGACTCTGAGTTTACTTAGGAGATGAACAAACTTCCCCATCTAAAGACACTTGAAATAGGTTTTCACCTATGGACTTGTATTTATTTTTACTTTTTCCCTGACCTAAAGGTGCCGTAGAAAGGTTTTCACTTGAAGATATTGATGTTTCAATTTGTTCATGACCAAGGAAGTTTTCTTGCTATCCAAAGTAGGTATTAGGATCCAAGTGGAAGTTAAAGCCTTGGTTGTGGTCACCAACTGACAACCCATTTTTAAAAACCATGATTTCAGTAATAGATTCTTCATTATGAAACTCATATAATGGTATAATTGACTCTTGCTAATCCCAATTGATGAGGCTCAAATGATGAAGGGAAAGGGGATGATAGGGCATAATAGTAAGACAAATATTGGTATTAAAGAGGTTTGTGTTTACTAGCTCATTGTAGGCACTATATGGGAAGCTATGTCACTATTGTGAGTCTCTTCATCAGTTGATGAAGTAGTATCTCTGTCAAACTTGATGGGGTCACCCCTAAGCTATATAAATCCAAGTTCTTGACTTCCTAAATGTGTTACCACTGGTACTGGATCAATAATACCTTAGGCTTTTACTCCTAATCCTTTTTATTAATAGTTTAGATGGTCCATGATTCTATTTAGTATCGAGTATTTAGCATTCTAAAAGAAATTAGCAAAATCATGACCATACAATGAACCTCCCTCAACACTGATGGCTTGATATTGATTGGGTGATGTATCTAGTACAAATATGAGTGGCTCTCATAGAGCAGATTTGGATTTCTTTTGTCAAATCATATTGGGCCTTCCAAGATTAGGTTTGGGTCATCCATATGACTTAGGATATTTGGATAGCTTGAAAACATGGAAAGCATCATGGATGTGGTATGTGTAAATACCCTCATCTTCGATGGTAAAATGAGTAGAAACGTTCTTAGAAGGTGGATTGAAAGAAGTGGAGGCAAGGTCACCATGATCAATATAGTTAGATTTTGGAGGTTCATGATCTTTTAATTTTTTCTTCTTATCTACAAACTCAGTGCTTTGACAATAGATTTAGTTCTCATACTCAACCTCTAGGTGGTTGCAATATTGATGTGGTTGAAGATTGCCATGGATAGTAATGTCCAACCTATAATGAGGGAACTTGATGCACATATGTAAGGTAAAAGGTACAAATCATAATTCATGGATCCAAGGATGACTTAGAAGTAGATTATAGGGAAGTTATATGTCAAGAACATGACATAAAGTATCATGGGTGAAAATCCTGATAATGATAGGTAAATAGATTTTTCTTGAAGATATCTTTGCATTATCATAGGCCTTTATTATAATATTGTCTACTTGTATATTTACATCTTTGTAGCCCAAAATTTGGATCAACTTTAATGAGGCTATGGTTAACCCCAAACCATTATTTATAAGGACCCACTTGACTTTGTAATGGGCAATGATAACTTCAATACATAAAGGGTTATTATGTAGGGGACTAATGGCTGACATGTCTCATTGGTCAAATGTGAGCTATTGGACTGGAGACAAATGTCCCACAAGCACTTGTAATTGAGTTGGATCAATGTTATTAGGCACCTTGGACTACTGAAAAAAGTCATTTAATAAGGTCATGTGAACTTTGGACATATGCAAGATGTTAAAGATGAATATTTTCTCAGGTATTTTACTTAATTATTCATTGATATTAAATGGATTCTTGGTAAAAGGATGTGTCGGCTTGGATTTTGGTAGTATAGAATTTGGCATAGGGTTGGGATTGGTATTGGCACTGGAATAAGGTAAAGGGTCTTAGATAGTAACTCTTGGCTGTCTAGTTGTGACTGCATAATTTTGAGTCAAGGAAGGTTTACCTGAACTAGAGGAATTTGGTGGAGGTCCAAGAATGGTAATTTATGATGTTTTTGACATAATCACATTGCTATGACTTGTGCTAGAATTACCAATTGTCAAAGGTGGTGGTCCAAAAATAGAATAATTAACCCTCTAATGAGTGTCAACTACCTATGAGGAGTGACTTTGATAGTGGTGACATGATTGTTGGTAATATGCCCCATGATATTACTATAATCATAAGGAGCACTCTTATAGCTGACTTAGTTGGCTTGGGTATCATGATCTTGATTACAATTATTCTGGTTCTAGTTTTGACCTTAACTTTGTTAAAGATGTTGGCCCTATCCTTGGTTCTGTTTGGTATAGTGTTGTTGATTGTTATGCTTGGGAAAAGGGGTTCTTGTAAATTCCCATCTCCTGATTAGTGTTGGGTTCTCATTTATCTAATTCAATTTCTCCATTCTCAAGTAAAATTTTAATTGTGTCTTAACTGCACACACCTATAAATGGAATGACCAATCATGTAATGGTACTTCCAATACTCATTATCATGATACCATTCTAATTTGGTTTGGCCCTCTATAAATGGTTTTTGAATGGGCTAGATGATCATGTTAGTGGTTAATAACTTCTAGAATACTACTTCAATAGGCTCCTCAAGGTCACTAAAAACTTTGTCTTTATAGTATCCTCATTGTTAGAATAATTAATTTATCCTAGACTTTTTCTAATAAATGTCTCAAGGTATTACACCTTTGATTGACATAGGTTAGTTAGATGGGGTATTTCCTATGTGTGATTACTTAGTGTGAATCATAATCTCTTACAGATTAGGAGATATAATCTCACTTAGTATTGTATAAATAAACACCTCTTGTAGTGCTTTTGTTAATTCAATTCCATTCCGGCTTTTATTTGGTATCAAAGCAGGAAATACTAAGGAGTCTCTTTTGAAGCATTGGAGATCCAGTGAAGATCAAGATCCAAGTACATGCAATCCTTGAATGCATCACACTGCTCCAATTTCAACCATCCCAAGCTGAAATGTTATTGGAATTCTGGCCAATTTTATAGGAGAATAATTATCTTGCAGGAAAAATATTTTTTATTTTGCAAAATTTTATCCATATTCATATTAAAATCTAGGATAAAAATATTCATATTAATTCATATTTTGACTATTTAAAGAGGGTTTGACCATACAATTCCATATCTCTACATATTCAGAAAAGTCAGCTAAATCTATTTCATTGTGACAAAAATTTGTATTATTTGTCAAATATGAAAAATATAGAATCTATGGAACTGAGCTTATATTTTTTATGAATTCTACTCTGAAAAATATGAATTAAAAAAAAAATCAAAGTTTTCAGAGCTTCTGGTGATTTTTTACAAATTTTTAAAGTTTTTATTTTATAAGACAAGCAAGGAACAATAGAAAAAATAGCATTTTATGATTTTTTTTATAGAATCATGGATCAAATCTTATATCATCAGATTTATCTTATTGAAATATTTTTGAAAAGTATTCATTTTTTAAAAATGGAGCACTGAGACAACCATGGTGAAAGTTTGAAGGTAGAGGGCAATTTGGAAAGTTTTCATTTGGTGCAGGGTCAATTTTTTGGGTGGAGCATCACCCAGATTCACCACTTCCAGCATCTCACCATCATCACAACACCATCAGTTTTCAGCCTTTGTTCATGCCATATGACCACTTGTTGGGCATTGTTAGCCCATAAGGTCTTGTCCTTCACCACTATGAGATCCATGAAGCCTGGAAGGTGTTTCTTTTTTCACCTTGGCTATTTTTTTGAGATATATGCATTGTTAAGGCTATTTTTTACATTTTTATCAACTATATTTCTAGATTTTTTTGTTTTTTGCTAGTTTAGTTGACTAATTCATGTATTTTGGACCTTTAATAGGCCATAAATTTTGATTGGTAACTCTGATTTGCATGATGTATTTTTTGAAAGTACATATTTTTCCATGATATTCATAGATGAAACATCTATTTATTTTGATTCTATATCAAATTTTAACCTTCATTGGTAAAATTTATTGATTCATCACAACCTTGCAAATTGTAAGGTGAAAAGCTTATTTTTTTCCAAAATTGTAAAGATTGAAACAAGGAGGGGGGATATTTTTATCCTAAAAAAAAACAACCTCAAATTATTTTGCAATGGGAAAATTGTAACTTAATTTTCTCCTTGGATGCATTTTCGGTTGAAATTGATGTCCAATTTTCCATTGAATTTTTGGATGCATTTTCGATGGAGTCCGATGTCCATTGTGTGCTTTTATGAAAATTTTCATCTTTGTGTATAAATTTTCTTTACATTTTGAAAATACACATTTCATTTTTGCATTTAAACACACTTGTATTTCTTTATCATTCACAACTTTCATGATGTCTGGTTCTGGACCATGTTTTGTGCTCCCCAACACATAATTGCTTCATGATGATAATTGCACAACATGGAAAACAAAAGTACAAACACATCTTAAGTTTGAGGACATTTGGTCAGTAACAAAAAGCACATGGGTCCAACATGAAACAAATATTGATCAACAATAAAAATATGACAAAGTTAATAAAAAGGCTAAGTTAATAATCATGTTTGGAGTTTCAGATGAGGTACAACCTCATATTCGTAGTGCTACAACTGCAAAATATTCTTGAGATAAGCTTAAAAGTGTATATGAAGCTAAGATCTAATATTGCATCTTCAGAGCCAATTGCACACTCTCAATTTCAAATCAGATGAAAAAGTAGAATCATTCCTTTGATGGGTTACAACTTTGTGGGATTCACTTCAATATTTGAGTGAATCAGTGACAAATGATTCTTTGGTCCCTATAGTTCTTAGAGCACTACCCCCCATATATAGGATCTTTGTGACCACTTTGAATGTCATAGGACAAAAACCAACCTTTGAGGTATTGGTGAATTTGTTACAACAAGAGGAAGCTATGAATAATTCAAAGGAAATAAATACCGAGCATGCACTTGCATCGAATCAATATGGGAAGAAACCCAGAAGGGTCCAAAGCAATCTCCAAAGTAGAATAAACAACAAAACCAATAAGGGAACACTTTACATTATTTTAAAGCATGTCAAATATATGGAAAATAGAGACATGACTTAAAACATTGTTGGTACAACACATTTCAATAGGGATCATTAAGCAAGAAGCCGTCTTTTAACAAATCACCACAAATAGAAAAGAAGCAACCACAACAACAAAACAAGTGGAACCAAAAAAATTCCTAGCCTAAACAACATGGTAATGTTACTAAAGACAATGATTCTTCAAATGAGGAATATGGTTCATCTACTTAGAAACATGAGTCTCCTAATCACCCAAGTGCACTTTGGTATGTTGATTCAGAGGAAACTAGACACATGACATGAAGAAAAGAATGGTTTTCTACTTTGACAAAAATAGAATCAAAGGGAAATGTTTCACTTGGAGATGATACCTCATATATAGTACAAGGAAATGGTGACATCAAACTTCAACTTGGATACAATAATTGCAACATTTCAAATGTTCTTTATGTTATAGGACTTACAAAAAATCCATTGTCTGTTAATCAACTACTTGACCACAACCTCATGGTTGAATTTGATCACCAAAATGGTCAAAAGTTTTGACATATCAAAGATAGGTTTAGGCATTTCAAAGTGATTTCCAAGGATTATAACATTGGAAAAATGTTTCATCTTGATTTTATTCAAAATGATCATCAAACACTTGTGGTCAAAGATACATAACTAGGAAATTTGTGGCATAGAAGATATGGTCACTTGAGTTATGGTTATTTGGTATAATTGAGCAAACAAGAAATAGTTCATGGTCTTCCCAAAATCAAGAAATCTTATGATATATATATATACTAGTTTATTAGCAAAAAAATAATGAAGAGTTCTCTTTGGAAAGACTGAGTATCGATCACTTAATAAGTTGGACTTGGTGCACATAGATCTTTATGAACATTTTGCTCCTAGTCTCAGAGGGTACAAATACTTTCAACTTTTTGTTGATGATTACTCATGAAAAATGTGGGTATATTTATTGAAGACTTAGGATCAAGCTTTTCAAGTATTTAAAGAATTCAAGGCCACGGTTGAAAATAAAACTACTACAAAAATCAAGGCCCTCCACTCACATCATGGGGGGAATACACCAATAAAGAGTTCTCAACCTATCTTAGTGCGAATGGACTCAATCAAAAATTGAAATCTCCATATTCACCTTAGTAGAATGGAGTTGAAAAATTGCATAACACAGTCATTGTGGAAATGTTTTACATCATGGTTGAGGATGCAAAATTATCTAATACATATTGGGTAGTAGATTATCACATTGCAGTCTACTTGTTGAATAGGTCACCCACCAAAGCTCTTGATGGAATCACACCACATGAAGATTGGACATGGAATAAAGCAAAGGTAACTCACCTTAATTTTTTTGGTTTCAAGGCATATATGCATGTTCCTAAGAAGAAAAGAAATAAGTTAGATAATAAAACAATGGAATGTATTTTTGTGGGATATAGTGTATAATCAAAGGCATATAGGCTCCTCGATCCAAAAAAAATAGGGTACTAATTAGTAGAGATGTAGTGTTTGATGAAAAGAGTGGAATAAATCCACATTCTAAACAAGCAAATGATACATACAAAATTCTTGTAATCTTTTTAGATAGTGATGGTGAAAGTGAAAAGGGAAATAGTCAAACAGGACCTCCAACACCACCACCTACAGTTCAATGTATGCCCAAATAGGATACAAGTATTATAAGAGATGCTAACTTAAATGGACTACCAGATATATCAAATTCAAGACCGAGGACTCAAATCATGGGTTAAGAAGAGGTTAATATGGCCAATATGATTATTTTGAAAGAAACATATGAGCCCTCTATAGTAACAAAATCCATATAGTCTAGACCTTAGAAAGATGTTATGGATGCTGAATATCAATCAATAATAAAGAATAACACTTGAAAACTTGTTGATATTTTACTAGGGAAGAATCCTATGGGATGAAAATGGGTCTTTAAGACCAAGTACAAAACATGTGGTAGTATTGATAAGTACAAGGCAAGGCTTTTTGCAAAAGGGTATGTTCAGAAAGAAGGCATTGACTATGAGGAGACTTTTGCTCCCGTAGCTAAGATAAAGACTATCAAAATGGTTTTTGCTATGGATACACAATTTGGATGAAAATTACATCAAATGGATGTAAAAAGTTCCTTTCTCAATTGATATTTGAAATAAGAATTCTACATGACTCAACCTGAAGGATTTATGGCACCTAATTAGGAAAAGAAAGTATGTAGGCTTATCAAGTCTCTCTATGGGATAAAATAGGCTTCCCGAGCCTGGTAAATTAAGATAGATGAACATCTTGTATAACATGGATTCAATAGGAGTCCATATTATCCTAGCCTCTACCTCAAAAAACATGGGGGGAAGTTGTTATAGTGATTTTTTATGTCGATGATCTAGTTATCACTAGTAGTATAGTGAAGATGATTGATATAAATAAGAATGATCTCAGGCTGCTATATTATTGTCTTGGTTTGGAGGTATGGTAGAAGGAACATTACATTTTTTTTTAGTAATAAAGTATACCAATACATTGATCAAGAAATTTAGGATGACAGACTATAAGCCTATTACAATACCTATGGAGACAAGACTTCAGTTGTCTCATACAGATCCATCACCAGAAGTAAATGCAAATCTCTATCGGTAGTTGATTGGGAGTCTCATTTGCTTGACATATACTAGGCCAAATATTAGCTATGTTGTCAGCTATCTTTCTCAGTTCATACAGGAACCAAAGGTGACACACTAGAAAGTAGTAAAGCGAGTATTGAGATACATCAGATGTATAGTTGAGTATGGCCTAGAGTATAAGAAGAATGATAAGTTCCTGATAAGATACATAGATGAAAATCATGAATGTTAGGTTGTGGAGCTAAAAACTTCACCAGGATGCAAACAGGAGGAGTTACGGAGGTTACAGAGAATTGCAGAATGAGTTGCAAGGAAACTGACGTCGGTCTGATCAACCGACATCGGTCAGATAGCAGTGAAGAAGCAACTGACGTCGGTTACTAGTCGGTTGACATCGGTCAGGGAGGAGCCAACGTCGGTAGCCTGTACGTGAACATGCAGTTTGCATGTTGATTCTGGAGAGTCTATTTTTGGACTGTTAGTTTGCATGTTAAAGGCCAGTCTTAGTCTTGAGTTGTGTGTCTAATTATTGTAATTAAGATAGTCTAATTATTGTAAGCATGAGATCTATATATAGACTCATGGGCTGTATTGTAAATGAGTGCTAGAGAGTAAGAGAGCAAATAAGCTCCTTTTGAGAGAGGAAAGCAATGGTGTGTTCCTCCTAGTGCCACAGTACTAAGGTGGGTGCTGGTTTGGAGAATCAGAAGGGTTCTTTGTAAATGTATCATCTTGGTCAGCAGGTGAGCATGGCTTCTTTTGGAGATCTACATTGGTGAGTAAGGTCTAGTGATTTACAGGTAGCAACAAAGAGCAAGAGATCTACTTGGAGTACGGTTGTGTACTTGGTGTACTGGCAACGTTGTTTCTGACTGGTGGAGGTGAACATCAATTCTGTATTGGAGTTGATTATTGAGACCGAGAGAGAGGGAAGACGGTCTTGAGGTGTGGTGAGCCTTTGAGGTGGAAGAAGAAGTGGCATCTTCTTTATTGTATTTTCTTCTGAGTGATTATTAATACAATTGTGTATTGTCTCTCATATTCCTGTGTTGTTTCATATTTCTATTTACTTATTATTCTAGTTAAATTCCATGTTTAGTTGCTAATACAAGAAGTAATCATATGTGCTCTAATTGGTGGAGCAAGATCCTGTCAAGTGGTATCAGAGCCTAGTTGTAGGTTCAAGAGCTGATACCATCAAGTGGTATCAGAGCTTTTGGTTGGGTTGACTAATAGGTGGTTCAGATCTGGTAGTGTTTGTTGATTATAGGTCACTCACAGGGGTTTCAGATTGAGTGGGAGTATAGCGATGGCAAAAAAAAGTAAGCTATGAATGGAGAAACTGAATAGCACGAATGGTCTGATTGATGGGAAGAAAGAGCAGGGAAAAGGAGATTGTTGGTTGGTAGAAGATCAACGTGTAGAAGCAGATGTTGTAGGTGATGTTGCACAGGTTGCTCTGGATAAAGTAGAATCTTTGTTTATAAATTCTTTTGCCTCTTTCCATGCAGCCTGAAATAGAGCATCTTTTCATGAGCATGTCTTTGGAGACTTTGGAGAGATTTATTTAGGGGTTGGAGAGCCTTGTCAGATTATTGACGAAGGGGAAGTGAAGCTGAAATTGCAAGTGGATAACACACAGGTGGTGAAGGAAGTCATGCAGGTACCAGTCTTGGAGATGAGTCTAATTTCTTCAGAAAAGTTGGGTGATGGGAGATGCACTGTAACTCTCACAGCGGATGCACTTGAATTAGATGGTGGTAAGAAAGTAGGTATCCTTTATCTATCTACTTATATTACTGATTCACCTTCTATTGTAGAGATGTGGCTTTGTAGGCTTGGTCACATATGTAGGAGGGGAATGCATGTTCTTAAGCGAAAGACAGATGTTTTTGACAAACTTAAGAACTGGAAAGCCTTGGGGTTCATGGAGGAGATGACAGACAGAGATCAACGGAGTGGACTAAATTATTCTGAGCAGGGCTGTGTTGATTTAAACAGGGTTTTGATCCATGGAGAGCTCACGGGTAAAAAGTTATCACTCTCAAGTGAACACAGGTACCGGCATCAGTCAGACAGTAACTAACGTCAGCAATAGGAAGACTGACGTTGGTCATGCAGGAACTAACGTTGGTAGGAGGGATACTAGCGTTGGCTAGGGAAATGACATCGACAGTCAGGGTCAGTGCAGGGAACCGACATCGGTCAGAGTAGACTGGGAGATGGTCGAGATCGGTCACTAGAACGGATGGTGGGTGGACAACAAGCTGTCAATAAGTCTCAAATGCTCATACAGAGGTCAAAAAGGGTAAGTGAACCTCATATTCATTGTTCACCTTCTTTATATTGCTTATTGATGGTCAAGAACTAAGAAGACGTGAAGAGGTAATGCAGCTAGAATCTAAATATAGTGTGAGCTTGGCATGGATGAGGAGTGTGAGTCCTTGGAGAAGAACCAAATAGGTATTTGTTGGTGGAGTTGTCAGCTGGAAGAAAACACTGAGAGACGGATGGATTCCTAAGTTAAAGAAGAGAGTGGATGGATACGTGAGACGGAAGGCCAAGGTATATGGTCTTGAGGAAGCTGCAGGATAGTGGTACAGGTTTGACAGGTGGATGACTAAGCATGGCTTTAGTCAATGTCAGTGTAACTATTGTGTTTATCTTACCAGGTGGATGATGGTCGCAACATTATCTAGTTACTGTATGTGGGTGATTTGCTAGCAGGTTTGTACATACAGAGTTTTGCTGAGCTAAAGGTAAGGTTAGTTCAGAGGTGTGTCATGAAGAATTTAGAGCAGCAAAATTCTTTGGCATAAGAGACATGGAGATTTTATCTCCAGTGGGAGCTGATGTGAAGACGATATTGGTGGGGTTTGATATGCAGGATGCAGAATCAGAAAGCACACCAAGGGCTGGACAATTCAAGCTTAGCTTTGAATAGGGTTCGAAATCACATAAGGTCTGGTGTAGACCTGAGTTTTCCCAAGCAGTGGGAGTTGTCAAAAAGTATGGAGCCAATTCGGGGAAAGAAGTACTGGAGGGCAGTTCAGTGGATTCTTAGAGGGACCAACAGTAGGTGCACATGCTATGCAGGGTCAAGTTCTTTTCTACAGGGGTTTGTAGATGCGGATGTGGCAGGTTACTTGGATGACAGGTGTAGCATCACAGGTTGTGTGGTGGTTGGTCTTCAGGGTTGAGCTTGAAGAGGGATACAAGCCAGGGAATAATTTAGATGGTGTACAGATATAGGTACATGTACAGGTGTAGCTGTTTATCTCCAAGTGGAAGATTGTTAGGTTGTGGAGCTAAAAGCTTCACCAAGATGCAAACAGGAGGAGTTACGGAGGTTACAGAGGTTACAGAGAGTTGCAGGGCAACTAACATTAGTCTGATCAATCGACGTCAGTCAGATAGTAGTGAAGAAGTAACTGACATCAGTTACCAGTCAGTCGACATTGATCAAGGAGGAGCCGATATCGGTAGCCTGTACGTGAACATGCAGTTTGCATGTTGATTCTGGAGAGTCTATTTTTGGACTGTTAGTTTGCATGTTAAAGGCCAGTCTTAGTCTTGAGTTGCGTGTCTAATTATTGTAATTAAGATAGTCTAATCATTGTAAGCATGAGATCTATATATAGACTCATGGGCTGTATTGTAAATGAGTGCTAGAGAGTAAGAGAGCAAATAAGCTCCTTTTGAGAGAGGAGAGCAATGGTGTGTTCCTCCTAGTGCCATAGTACCAAGGTGGGTGCTAGTTTGGAGAATCAGAAGGGTTCTTCATATATGTATGATCTTGGTCAGCAGGTGAGCATGGCTTCTTTTGGAGATCTACATTGGTGAGTAAGGTCTACTGATTTGCAGGTAGCAGCAGAGAGCAGGAGATCTATTTAGAGTACGGTTGTGTACTTGGTGTACTGGCAGCGTTGTTTTTGACTGGTGGAGGTGAACATCAATTCTGTATTGGAGTTGATTGTTGGGACTGAGAGAGAGAGGGAAGAAGGTCTTGAGGTGTGGCGAGCCTTTGAGGTGGAAGAAGTGGCATCTTCTTTATTGTATTTTCTTTTGAGTGATTATTAATACAATTGTGTATTGTCTCTCATATTCTTGTGTTGTTTCATATTTCTAGTTACTTATTATTTTGGTTAAATTCTGTGTTTAGTTGCTAATACAAGAAGTAATCATATGTGCTCTAATTGGTGGAGCAAGATCCTGACAATGAAGCTTCTATTGATGACAGGAAATCCACTTCTAGTTTTGTGTTCTTTCTAGGACCTGGTCCAATTTCATGGGGAAGTAAGAAGCAAAATTATGTTTCTAAATCTTCCATAGAGGTAGAATATCATGCTACAACAAGAACTGTCTATGAAGTGATATGGATACGTCATATTTTTTCAAGACTTGGAGTTCCATAGACTCAACCTATAGTTATGAATTGTGATAATTAGGGTATTCTACATCTTGTTCACAATACAATGTTTCATGAGAGAACCAAACACATAGAGGTTCAAATTATTTTCATACACGAATATGTTTAGTAGCATAATATACAACACGATCAGTGTGCAAATGTCTTCACACAGTCACTTGCACGTGATAAGTTTGAGGCGTTCAAAAATTATCTCTCTTCTTCTCTTCAAGATATGATCAATTAAGGGAATGTTATAATAATTAGTTTATCCTAGCCTTTTTATAATAAATGTCTTAAGGTATTACACCTTTGATTGATGGAAGTTAGTTAAATGAGGTATTTCCCATGTGTGATTAGTTAGTGTGAGTTATAATCTCCTACAGATTAGGAGATATAATCTCATTTAGTATTATATAAATAATCACCTCTTGTAGTGATTTTGTTAATTCAATTCCATTTCGACTTTCACTCATTACGAGGGAACTCTTTGTAATGCAAGATAATGGTTAGGTGGGGTATTCTAAATAGGTAGTGGATGTATTATTTGTACATGCCTTGCTTCTGTAACCTCATTACTGACCATGCTTTTAGTTTTAACAAAGGCCTTCATTTTTTTAGCTGAGGTGGTCTGAATTGCCACTTGATTTGGAGTTTGGTTTTGCATCTGGATTTGGTTTTTTGCTTAGGTCTAAGAATATATCTTGATAAGACCCTTGCTAATAAGCTCTTTTTATTTAAGTACCCCTTTGTTAGTGATTTATTTAAACATGTTGGCATAATTTAGTTTGAGATTATGAGCGATCTTAGCATTTATATTTTGTACAAAGATACTGGCTAATTATGTATCGAAAAAGTTATGTGAGAAATGACTAGCCAAAGCTGTCCACTGCTATAAGTATGCTGAGAAGCTCTCTCCTCCTCTTTGATTGGCATTGCATAAATCAATGACTGTCAATTCATGTTCTACATTTTAAAAGAAATGGTTGACAAATTAATTTAAGAGGTCATTGAAACTAGTGATAGATACCTTAGGTTATTTGAGAATCCATTCTAATGCTTGTCTACCTAAGCTATGTGGAAATTGGTGTAACAAATAAATACTATTGTATGTTAACTCTTGGCATGCTACAAAGAATGCCTGTCAATGTTCTCTTAGATCTCCCTTCCCTTTGTATTTTTTGAGTTTTAGTATGTTAAAGTGAGGTGGGAAAGGTACATAAATAAATATGACATCAAATAGGTAAGGGTATATTCCATCAAACTTGTACTTTTTGGGTGCTTGCTTACCTACTTGTAGGTCTGAAACTATCCCCTTTATTGTGTTCCACTCTTGGATGTTAGGAGTGGTTTGTGATGAAAGGAGAGCACTTTATTGGGAATTAGTGAATTGTTGGCCATAATTGGCATTAGTGTACATGGAAGTGGCTCCCTTTGTGTGATTAAATTTAGAATATACACCCTCTATCCTAAATTCTATGTTTGACACAAAATATCCTATTTGTTTGGATTAGAATTGTAGTAAGTGAGGTGTTTTTGTTCTCGAGTAAGCTATTGCTATGAATGATAGGGAATCTAATATTGGTCTAGTAGAATCTATTGCTGGTTTTATGGAATTTTTTGGTGATTTAGAAGTTGTTTTTGGTTCATAAAAGGAACTTGAAGTCATTGATGGTTTTCAAGAGGAAATTCTTAATGTTGTGAATTGAAAGAAGTTTATAATGTGTTTTGCTAATTATCTACTACCTATTGAGGTGGTGGATTATTGACAACCTATTGTGAATGGTCTAGCACTTTTTGTCAATTATTAGGTGCTTATCTTGTATCGATAAGAATATCTTGATGGTTGACAAGTGTATGTTGTGTATCAAGTGAAACTTGTTGTGAAACATTTGTTGGTATGGGTTGTTCAAGAGGAGTCAAAGCATCTACATCAAATATAGGATTGATTAGGTCTTATTGCATCTATTCAAGTGGATGATTTTTATCTATAGACATGAAATTAGTGAATGAGGTTGCATCTAAATAAGTCATTAAGTTAGAGACAAGCTAATATATGTAATGTTGACTAATTTGTTGAATGGTGGATGCTATAAAATGACTAGTTTACGAAGGATCAATCAATGGACCCTTCCTTTTGCTAGATGAAGCTATGGTTGGATATGGAATTTGAATATGAGGTTATTATTATGGTTTTTCCTCTACTTGGACTAGGGTGTGAAATTTTTCTATTGGAAAATTAGTTGGGATCCTAGCTCCAAACTCTGTTAGCCTTAAGAGAGTGTCATCTTGATCTTCTACAAGTTGATTATTGAATTGATTTTGAATCGATCCTAGAATGAGAGGGCTATCATAAAATAGACTCAAATGTTCATCACCATATTCTCTATATTCAAAACCTATACTATGTCCCAAGGGATCATAAAAATGTTCTTCCTCAAAACTAGGGCCATAAGAGGCCCCACTACAAGTGTATATAAGCATGATTGGTATGGTTTTTGGTCTTCAAAAAGTGTTTCAAATGTGATCTTGTTTCAGTTTGGTATTTGGGAATGTATAATAATTTCAAATGGTCCCTAGACTTTGGAATGGATTGAAAACGTGTTTGACCCAAGAAGTGTAAGTATTTTGGCACAAGGAATGGTTTGGCTCAAGAAACTTAAAGTCTAAAAACAAAACTAGAATGAAGACAAATGGTCTTGGCTTTTCCGAATTTGGAACTTCCTAGAAAAGAGGTATTGAACTTAGCTCATCCTTGATTCTAATTTGGAATGAGACTAGAATAGATTCAAATGGTTTGTAAATTGGGAATTGGTTTGACACAAGGAAAACACAAGTCTAAATAAAAATAGAAAGGGCAATCTAACCTTACCAAATGAAACAAAGGATATTGTTTCAAGTGGTAAGAACACACTATGAAAATGACCAAAGTTGGTTTAGAAATGTGAACAATGTAACAATATCAAATAAAACTTAGGGTGTTGGTTAACATAAGAAAACCTAAGTCCAATTTTAGAATAAAAATGGGCAGCATAACACCTCAATGTGTAAATAGGTGACAATGTGGTTGAACATGTTTGGTCTAAGAACTTGATGTACTTATTTTAAAATGAGGTTGTGAACACAACACAAGTTTTAACAAAAATCACTCCAAGTAATCACGTGGAAACTGACATGGGTTATGAGATATTCACTGAATCTTTTTGATATACTTACATTTTAGATGATAAATTTTAAGGTTCATTAAAATAAATTAATTATTGTATATTATTATTAGGGTTTTTAATCCCCCATTATCTCAAAAGTTTATACATAAAAGGTGATATTTGAGGGATATTAAGATTTGCACCCCTGTATCAATGATTTATCCATGGTAAATGTGGATTTCTACCTTAAGTTTTCAATGGAAATCTAAATAGTCTCAATATATCTCTTAGTACATGGTTGATTTAGAATAATTTTTTAATTGGATGTTAGGTTTTGTGGTCCATTCACCAAAGGGTCTAGTCCTTTCATGACCACTTTAATTGTTGGGGTCTCAGTGAAGTGCTACCAGTGAAACTAGGCTCTGAAGTGCATACTAGTTAAGATACTACTGACACTACTCTAAGTTTATACCTTATTGGATAGTTGGGTTATGATGTTAGTATGTTACTTCCTAGGTCAACACACCCCTAAAGACGAGTGGGAAGGTGATGAAATCCACTCTATGAAGTCAAAATAAATTGTAAGGAAAAATGCATTTTTACTTATAATTTTTAGGACCCCACAAATAGGTAATAGAAGAGTATATAACAAAAACATATTCTTTAGGTAAGGACACAAACAAGTAAACCAATGTGCTTTTGGTCACCTAGGCTCCCTAAAGGGGGAAAAGGTAGAGCATAAACATAATGATTTACAAGTAAGAATTTAAATACAACCAAACTTAAACAAATACAAAAAGTAAATGCCCTTAAAAGCATAAAGGTAATGACGATTTGTTATTTTTAAGCACTAAATACCAAATATGGATGAAGTTTGCCTTTGTAGGTTAATTGTAAAAGCAAAAAATAACTTAAATAGATAGGAAAACCTACAAAATAGAGGATTAGATTGTTCAAACAAAGTTTTTACTTAGCTTGAAAAATTAATTTAAAAACTTTTAAACTCTCAAGAAATTCCACCTAGAAACTTCACCATTTAGTAGAGCAACCTTGCCAATTGCAGGCCAACATCACTATTTTGTAGGAAACTAGAAACATAATTATGTCAACTTCACTGATTAATAGGTCAACCTCACCGATTATTAGATTAGTTCACCTATTTTAAAAAACATAGAAAACATAAGTTTTACCTTGTGTGATTTCTCTATTTATATTTCAAGTTTACCGAAACATAGGGATATTTCATTGTTTCTAAATCAAGTTCACTAATTATCATGGAAACCTATGAATGTGACTTCCTTGATTATGTTTGATCTTGATGATATGCAGGTCAAATTCACTAATTTATTCACAATTTAGTGTTTCCTATAAAATAAACAAAGATCACATAATAATATCAAATGATATCACTGATACATAGGATGACTTTGTTAATTACCTAAGATATCTTGTTGGTCCATAGGTAACTTCATCATTTCACAACACAGTGACTTTGCTGATTACCAAAAAATACAAACATGATAAAATTAAAGGAAAAATAAACAAAGAAATAATTAAATACTATTTGATTGTTTAACTAGAATACTTAAATAGGTTCAAATGAGGTTTGTGAGATGCATTACCCCATTGGGCATGCCATTATATAGAACAAGGTTAAAAGATGCGTTAGTTTCTATGTGAGTATTCAAATACAAATTAAATCATGAAACATAACACTCTATGCTTGCTCCCTAGGGTGAAATATAATCACCAAAATAAATAAAACAATACATGAAGACAGACGATACATTCACCTTCCGTGAAGACTCCATATAGTGATTGTTTGGCAAATGCTTATTCTCGATTTGTGTATATATAATTCTTTGTCAATGCATGTGTTCAATTTGATAGAATTTACCCTTATCCACTATGGATTTTTTCACTTTTATATGAAAAATGTGAAGCTTACTATTAATATTTTGGCATTAATTCTTTACACATTAAAGCTTAATAGAAAATGGTCATGACCCTTGTATTTATAGTCTAACTGAAATGAATGGACCATCCATCTCAAGATCAAGATGTGTGCTCCAAAATTAATTCAAATTTGGAGACCAATTATAATTATTATTATGATTAATGTTTAAAATAATGGAGTAATTAATAGGCATGGCTTGCACAAATCATACATTTTTTGCATTGATTAGGCATGGCTTGCATTTTAACCTTTGTGATTGCTTATGTCATGATGATATCACAATTTGTTGAATCTTTATTATCCAAAATTAGATATTAGCTAATTTGATATGGATTTTTAACTTAAGTATTTAATTCAATTTAATTAGTCAAGTGAATCTAATTAGGTTTTTTGTAATTCTTAGAATTTGATTAACTTTCATGCACTTTTGGTCAAACATGCCAATTTTCTAGGTTTTAATTTTACTGGAGATGAATGAAAAAAGGTAATGATTATGTACATGATAATTCCCCAATTAAGAACATATTGAAATGAATCATGAATTGCATGTGATGTGTGTAGATGAATCATAACATTTAAGTGGTTTTGGTCTAATTTTTGCATTATTATTGAAAGTCATTTAGACTTATAATTTGATATGACAGTGGTGAGAATTAGATGTCTAAACTCACTATCTTGTAAGGTTCGATATCACATGGAAAAATAAAATCACACAAGGCCTCATAAATTATATCCTTATAAAAATTTGACCTTTTTAACAACTCTAAGATAATTCTTTTTGGCATGAGTATCTTATAATGATCAACAATATCAATCCATAGTTGTTTTGATTCTAATCCTAGTAGGAGCAAGAGGAAGTTTAGGAGAGGTATTTTGGTTAACCCCACCTAGAATTTGAGAGAAATGAGGGATAAAAGTATTATGTGCTCTACACCATTAGGTTGTTACAATATCTACCTCACAGTAAATCATCATACACTAAACATTACAAGAGATTTTACTAAGAGGAGGGAAAACAAAGCTATCAATCACAAGGGTATCATCACATAAAACATCACTAATACATAAAACCCATGATCCTTACCAAAAACATGTAAGATATAGTCATCCTCCATGTACATGCCATTTCAGAAATAAATGTGATAGAGAAATATAATCTACCCATGAGAAAAGGGACGATCTCAAGCCTACACATAAGCTACCAAGTGAAATAGGACCAACGTTTAAAATTTTTGACATGGTCATAAAAAAGGGAAGCTCAATAATAAGGCACAAAAAAAGGGTTTGATGAAAACCCTAAAACAATTAAAACTCAAGAAAATTAGAAAATTTAGACCCTTGGGGAAGAAGGGTATGAAACCTTATGTTGGGTGATCATGAGGATTGGGTTCACCAAAATGTTTTAACAAATTGGTTTAAGGGTGATTACACTATACACAATATGCTAAATATAAGGCACAATCGAGGTATAGGATAATAGAATCAATAATAGCAATCATCTCTGATCTAGTGCCTAAAGTGCCTAAAACAACAAATAAAACTACAATAAAAAAATAATAAAAAATGATAATGAAAGGAAAGGTAAAGAGAGGGAGAGAGAATTTAAAATGCAAATAAGAGAGATTTAAAGTGATGTAAATTGAGATATATAATTACACTGATGACTCTGTTAGAGGGACAAAATCAATAGATCATTGATTGTGACCCAACATAAAATCTACCACCATTATGACACTTTCTTACTGATTGTGACCTTAGGCTATGATTGTGTCCTTTGATACTTTTTAATACCTAAAACATTTTGGGATCCTTCATCAGAAGTAGATAAGTAAAGTGATTCTCTTAGATTTATAAATTGGTATGATTAGATGTCATAATCATTTCTCTTTTGAAATAACTATAATCTAGCCTAACAACATATCAAAGAACAAATAGATGTGTAGTCAAGTAGGGTTGTAACTACATATCATAATGTTGTCAATTAGGGCTCAATGTAGTTCTAGTGCTTGTAAGTGTCCTAACCCAAGTGAGAGAAAGGGATTACACCTTCTCTCCCTAGATAATAAAATGCAACTACATGAATTTCAGCTTAGGCTTTATTTTATTACAAATATGCAACAATATAGAACCTTTAAAAACACTTGAAAGTCTTAAATAGAAATTTCATATTGGTAGCGTGATTAAGAATTATTGTTACTTGATGCAGGGGCATCAAGAAACTAAGAAAATTTTATTATATGTAAGTGTCTTAGGTCCTTTAGCAGCCCAGTGAGGGTGATGGAGTCATTAAGTAGCCTTGTAGTGGTTGTTCTTGGTCTAGGGAACTTTCCCACCAAAATACCAATTTAAATATTTGAATTAGGTAAGTTTGTGTTTGAAGCATTTTTGGTGTATATAAAGGGTGTAATGTTAGTGAATTTGGTTGTAAGGTCTTATGAGCCTAGAAGGTGTATTTTTTGCACAAGTCATGCAAAGGGTGGCAAACCAATAAATGTTGAAAGTAAGCCACTTTAAAGTAGTTGTCAAAGTAGTTACAAGAAGGTAGTTTATTATTTTAAACAAGTGTTAGGTTTTGAATTAAGATATAGCTACGTATATGGAAGTTATAAACTCAGGAATTTAGTTAAGAGGTGAGAAACAAGGTAGAGGTACAAAGGAATAAGAGTTAGAGTGGAAAACAATCATGAACCTTGTACTCTGTCCATGGTGACAATATCATTATTTTGTAAAATGTTATGTATGCACACGAACATAATATTTTAGAATGTGTTGAAGAACACTTGAATAATTCATGTTGTGTTGTATATTACTTATTATTTTGATTAATTGAAGAAGGAAACTAGAAACTAATCTACAGTAATGAAAAGCACTCTGTGGATTTTGTAGATCTTGCTCCCTTTATGTTCTTTGTGTTAAAATTGGTAAGGAGACAAACATGAGTGTGAAGATTTGTCAAAATAAGGGACTTATGTAAGAATGTATTGTTATCGAATACAACCCATATCCAATTTTTATCTTACCCAATACTCCCCTATGGCCCATTTGATAACTTACAATTTATATATCCTATGTGGCTTGACACAGTCCAGGTGAGAAAGAGGAAGTTTTTAAGCTTTAAGGGTTGGTTGAGAAGTTTGATGATTCTGAAGAGTTGTGTTATGGTGAGAGGATGCTAGGAAAGTGAGACAAAGTTATTGAAATGTTTTCTAAACCAAATGAAACCTTATTTGAATCTCTCAGTTTGTACAGGGTTGAAAAACCCTAAGAGAATCCATAATGGCATGTTTCCTTGTTGAGCCAGTCTAATGAATTAGATTTGATAGTGAAAGAAAATGAGGTTGCATGTGAAAGGTGTAAAGTAAGATCAAATGATTTATTAGTGTGAGGAGAAAGACAATTCTAAAATAGTAACTGTGTACCCCATCAACTCTGTAATTAAATGAGAAAGCTTGTCAAAAAAAACATTGGAAGGACATTTTAGGGATCATTAAGAGAAAGAAATGTGTGGAAAGGTAATTATTGAGTAGGAAAATTTTATGCAAATGATAGAAAGGCTTGAGATTAATCACAATTATTTAAAACAATTTAAATGGCTTCTCAGCTACTCATAGAACAGTGCTAGCCCTATATTAGGGTTTCGACATCTAAAACATGTTTGTGACATTTTTGCACAATTAGAATTTTAAGAAATTTGGTGGTGAGTTGTGGTTGATGGTGTTGAAAGAGATTTTGAAGAAATTGGGCCATTATAGTATGGATTGGTAAGGTAACTAGCTGAATGTATTATTCAACAAGGGTGGAAAGGCCTAAAGAGGGCTAATTCAAGAGAGCCAAAGGTAAGAAGAGACCTTTAGGAGGAGAGTTAATGCATGAAAATCTATAGAGAGGTAGAGGGAGATAAAGGGTGCCATAATCTAGTGTTGGTTTTCTAAGATTTAATAGTGAATGTTTGTACTGTTAGAAAAACTTAGAAAAAGGATACAAGGGTGAGGGAAAAGAAAGAGAAAGTTGTAAAAGAGGATTGAGAGACAAATTTGGAATTGAGTCCAAGGTGAGGCAAGTAGACTATGAACCAAGGAAGCCTATAGAAGGCTCTGAAGTATATCAAGGTAGAAAAAGGGAAGAGGTAACAGTTTAGAAGCATCAAAGGCTTAGAGAATGGACCTCATAATAGTGGTAAAATGGAGGAAAGTTAGTAAGAGGAAGTAAAGAGTGAGATATATAGAGGATAGGGTATTGTATAGGGGTCCTAAAGGCAATGAGGAAATTTCCAAAGAAGACTAATCTATTTGAATATGAATGATGTCCAAGTGTCAAGAGGTTGATAGAATAGTAAGAGAGTATAAATAAGATTAAATGCATGAATATGTGTGTATGGAGGTATTAGAGGTTGAATATAGGTAGAGTATGAGAATGATGCTTTGCATACTTTAGTATCAAATCACAACAAATATTCATCGAGAAGAGGAAAAAAATAGTCATCAAGTGAAAAGTACATGTGTTTTTTGTATTCATTTGAGTTTTTGATATGTTGATGATATTGTATTGAGTTGTATGTGAGAGATAAGGTTGGTAGCAACCCTAAAACCAAGTGTGGCTTGTTGATTGAGAGAGAGCTCATAAGTGAGCTTGAAGAGATAGAAGCTTACTAGTGAAAGGACAAGAGAAGTGAATGACCCGGGTGAGGTCATAGTGAATGAGATAAACCCAATGAGAAGTCAATATGTGGTAAGTGAGATAAGACTTGTCAGAGAGGATAGGTCCAGGTGAGACCCAAGAGTTGTTAGACATATTCAAGGAGATGAGGAAAGAGAGAAATAAGAAGACATGGAAAAGTTGATGACAACTAACACAAGGAGAAGAAGAGAATAGAGATGGATAAAGAGATGTTGGAGATGAGGTAATAAATGGATAAGTTGCTGGTTATGCTAGAGTAGATGAGAGAAATGGAAAACCAATATCTTGGATGGGTGATGAGGAAGAAACCTATCAAATGGACAATAAGACAATAGGTGAAGAAAGTGAGGAAGCAAGTAGTAAAAGAAGAAAGAAGGCAAAAAAAGTTGTTATGAAAACAACTCAAAGAAGAGATGCAATGGTATAGAATGAGTAATCAACGAAGTGAGAAACATGGTGATAAAGATAAATAGTGCCTTGAGGAATATTTGAGTGAAGAACAAGTAGATAGTTGCATCCAACCAGATGAAGGGAATGATAAAAAAATAGGTTAGTTTGTAGACCTCATGGAAGGATTAGAAGATGAGGTATAATTGATGGATAAAGGCTTATAATATGGTCACAAGTTTGTATACAATAGTGCTAAATAGTTGGATATGGAGATGGCAGCCTTAGAGGAAACTTTGTATGGTGGAAAGATAGAGAATGAAGAACAAGTATAGTTGGTAACAAATGAGGTCCACATGGTAGAGGATAAAGAACACAAAGAGAGAGAAATGTTGGCAACAATGAATCATGTTGAATTATGAAGGCAAGACATTATTTTTATTTTTATTGTAAGCATGAATACCATGTCAAGAGTAGGTGAAAGCATAGGTATAGAAGTAGTATATTGGGGCATCTAAAACCCATATAACAAAAGTAAAGAGCAAGGAGTGAGTGCATATGGAGTGTAACATGATGATGCAAGCAAGTAAGGGCATAAGACAAATAGAATAGTGTTTGATCAAGGTAAGCATGAAAGAAAAAGTGAGAAACCGAAGCATGAAGGAGCATGATCAACAAAAGATGATCCCAAAAGCATGAATTGGAAGAAAATGAAGAAAACATGGCAGTTGCATTAGATCTCAAATTCATTCTCCCCTAGGATTATGATGCAGGGGCATCAAACAACTGAGAAAATTTGATTGTATGTAAGTGTATTAGGTCCCTTAGTAGCCCATTTAGAGTGATGGAGTCATTAAGTAGCCTTGTAGTGGTTGTTCTTGGTCTAGGGAAATTTCCCACCAAAACACCAATTTAAATATTTGAATTAGGTAAGTGTGTGTTTGAAGCATTTTTGGTGTATGTAAAGGGTGTAATGTTAGTAAATTTTATTATAAGGTCTTATAATAAGTATATAAGGCATGTTTTATGAACAAATCATGCAAAGGGTGGCAATCCAAGAAATGTTGAAAGTAAGCCCCTTTGACGTAGTTGTCAAAGTAGTTACAAGAAGGTAGTTTATTTTTTTAAACAAGTGTTAGATTTTGAATTAGGATATAGCTATGTATATGGAAGTTAGAAAGTGAGGAATTAAATTATGAGGTGAGAAACAAGGTAGAGGTATAGAGGAATAAGAGTTACAGTGGAAAACAATCATGAACCCTGTACTCTATCCATGGTGACAGTATCATTATTTTGTAAAATATTGTGTATATACATGAACTCAATGTTTAAGAATGTGTTTAAGACTACTTAAAAAATTCTTGTTATTTTGTCTATTCATTATTGTTTTGATTCTTTGAAGAAGGAAATTGGAAACTAATTTATAGGTATGAAAAGCATTGCATGGATTTTGTAGATTCTACTCCCTTTATGTTCTTTGTGTTAAAATTGGTAAAGAGACAAACATGAGTCTGAAGATTTGTCAAAATAAGGGAATTATTTAATAATGTCTTGTTATGGAATACAGACCATATACAAGTTTTGTCTTACACAATACTCCCATGTGGCCTATTTGATAACTTACAGTTTATATATCATGTGTGGCTT
Organism: Torreya grandis; assembly: GCA_037957365.1. Lineage (NCBI taxonomy): Eukaryota > Viridiplantae > Streptophyta > Pinopsida > Cupressales > Taxaceae > Torreya > Torreya grandis. The sequence continues at coordinate 1,189,893 of JARHVA010000888.1, read as the reverse complement.
GACACAGTATAGGTGAGAAATAGGAAGTTTTAAAGCTTTAAGGGTTGGTTAAGAAGTCTGATGCTTTAAAAGAGTTGTGTTATGGTGAGAATATGATAGGAAAGTGAGATGAAGTTATTGAAATGTTTTCTAAACCAAATAAAACCTTATTTGAAATTCTTAATCTGTACATGGTTGAAAAACCCTAAGACAAGCCACAATGGTATGTTTTCATGTTGAACCAGTCTAATGAATTATATTTAATAGTGAAATAATATGAGGTTGCATATTAAAGGTGGAAAGTAAGATCAAATGGTTTATTAGTGTGAGGATAAAGAAATTATAACATAGTAACTATGTACCTTATCAACTCTATAATTAAGCCATAAAGTTTATCAAAAAAAACATTAGGACATTTTAGGGATCATCAAGAGAAAATAAATGTGTGTAAAGGTAATTAATGAGTAATAAAACTTTATGCAAATGATAAGAAGGTTTGAGATTAATGACATTTTATTGAAAAAAAATTAAATGGCTTCTCAGCTATTCACAGAATAATGCTACCCTGCATTAGGGTTTTGACATCTAAAACATCTTTATGATGTTTTTTCACTATTAGAATTTTAAGAATTTTGGTGGTTAGTTGAGGTTGATGGTGTTGAAAGATATTTTGAAGAAATTGGGCCATTATAGTACGGATTGGTATGGTAACTAGCTGACTATATTATTCAATAGGGGTAGAAAGGTCTAAAGAGGGCTAATTCAAGAGATCCAAAGGCTAAAAGATACCTTTAGGAAGAGAGTTAATGCATGAAAATTTATAGAGAGGTAGAGAGATATATAGGGTGCCATAATCTAGTGTTGGTTTTGCAAGATTCAATAATTAATGTCCATACTATTGGAAAAACTTAGAAAAAAGGCTACAAGAGTAAGGGAAAAGATAGACAGAGTTGTAAAAAAGGATTGAGAGACAAATTTGGAATTAAGTCCAAGGTGAGACAAGTGGATATGAACCAAGGAAGCCTATAAAAGGCTCTAAAGTATATCAAGGTAGAAAAAGGGAATAAGTAACAATTTGGAAGCATAAAATGTTAGAGAAGGGACCTCCTAGAGAGGATAGTGATAAGATGGAGGAAAGTCAATGAGAGGAAGTAAAGAGTGAGATAAATAGAAGAGAGGGTGGTGCATAGAGGTATTAAATGTAGTGAGGAATTTTCCAAAGAAGACTAGTCTATTTGAATATAAATGATGTCTAAGTGTTAAGAGGTTGAGAGAACAATAAGAGAGTACAAAGAATATTGAATGCATGAGTATTTGTGTATTTAGATATTAGAGGTTTAATATAGGAAGAGTATGAGAATGATGCTCTGCATTATTACTCTTTGATACTTGTCATTGAAATGCATTAGCATTCATTATATATATAAAATTTTCAAATTCAAATTAATGGCATATTGGCACATAAACCAACACAAGAAAAGATGGAAAACTAATAATCATCGGTCTACACATTGAGAAAAGGGGAAGATGGGCCAAAAAGACCCAAAAATGTAAAAAAGACATAACTGGTAGCCGATTGATTGTGACCACCACATATAAGCAATATAAGAAAGGTAAGACAAAGCCTCGAGACATAGACAAAACATAAAAAAGAGAAAAAAATAAGAAAAGGAGAAGCATATGACTACTTAAAGAAGAAATAAGAGAAGTGAAGACACATGAAAAAGTATCAACAAGTACCTAATTTTAAACAATGGTCCAAATGCACAAAAACATGCTAAAAACATTACAATAATAAGCCTTGTATAAAAATTATGTCTACAAAGAGCTAAGTAACCTCATTAGCCTTGTTTATGTCTCTCATTACCACATGCATGTCTTCTCCTTCAGACTTCAACCTTGTTATATGACTTATTTATGTAGGTGAGATCCTCATACTTTTTATAGCCTTAGTGTGCATAATAATAACCACTTTGTCAATTCCTCAAGTTTCCCAAAGTAGAGTAATTATTCATTTAGATATGATACACTTGTTTCCTCCATTTTATTGATAACATAAACCTTGACATCTTTCTGTCGAAGTGATTATAACTCTTCTTTAAATATCTTTTCATATTCTACCTTCTTTTGATTGAAATCCTCAATCAATTAAATCTCATATTTCATATCTAAACTCTCACCGTTTTGCACTAACTCAATGTAACCTATTATTGTTGTCATAAATGGAACCCTATTTTGTTTTCTTCTTATGTGGGGAATTAGTAGGGATTCCTTTTGGTTGCTCTTCAAATGAATCAATTACTGAGCTCGAACTAGTTTCTTCATTTTCCCATGATTGTTTAGTTTCAGACTCTTCTAGCTTATGACTCCCCAAATATATATCTTAACACCTTCCTAATATGCATAAAACCTTAAGGTCTTAAACTATAGTTAAAAACTACTTTTACTCAACCACCTAATTCAAACAATCCTAATTATTGTAGTTAATTTTGTCCACCCTTTTACCTAAATCTCTCATTTACATGGCTTAAATGACATTGATACATTCACCCTTGATACCCTAACTCTACATAAAATTATTCTTATGAATTCACCTTCGCTTACTAAATTTTTTTCACACAAATATTTTTAATGCAAATGCTACCTCTCTTCCTTATATATTTAGAGGTATTATAATGTTTTCCAACTACGTCCATCCACTAACATATCTAAATGTGTGTATCATATAATGATCATATGATGTCATTATTTCCCATGCTAATTTTTATTTTAAAACTCTTCAATTCTCTTCGGCCATGCACAATATCCTTTTTTTGTGAAAAAATTACTCCTTTTTCCCTTCCATATGTGTCACTTCCTATTAGTGTAGGATTTTCCTTGCTTTCAATTTTATCTACATGATTTTTAGTCAATGTGCTTAGGTTTGTTATGGTAATTAGGGAAAATACACTTAATGTGCTTTTTAATAGTGAGTTATATTGTTACATTTTTGGCAACCTAATCTCTAACTATATAATGGACATCCTTAATAATTTTTGGCTAATGAACTAATATAAAACTCACTTTTGCTTTATATTGCTCTCACTTGCTCCTAGAGTTTTTATGTAATATGTGACATTTAGAGATATTGGAGTGATCTAACATAGTATTAAAGTTCTGATTTGATGACCATTTAACCATTTATGAAAACCTCTGCTACACCCCTAACCTATCGCATGTATTAGGATAGGAATAGCTGACTTGTGGCTTACTTATCCCTCTTTGATGTTATATCACATTTATCTATGCATTCATTTGGTTAGTAGGTTGGCCTATGGAGTAACCATGGCCTAGATAGACTATATATAAAAGGTAGTGGGTAATTATTTATCATCATATTGTGAATTCTGCTCTCATTGAAGCTTGTGGGGGTTGCCCCTTCGAAGTGGCTTGTCTATTATCATATATTTTGATACAGTTCAATAATATTGTGATCTATTTTTGCTATTCTACTTTATTGTTGAAGTAATTTCATTACAAGTGGTATCAGAGCTACGATTTGGGCAATCTTGTGGGTGAAACCCTAATTTTTTAAAATTTGGATATATATAAAAAATGGTTGAGAATTTATCTAAATTTTTTTTACTAGAGGTGAGAAATCATTATATTAAGCTTACATTAAAATTTCAACTCATTTGGATTTATTTTACAAAAGTTATCACCATTTTAGGTTTTTCATAAAATTGCTCTATAGTATGCAATTCAAAGAATTTTTATGAGTTATTTACATTTTCAGAAATATTATAAAATTTTGGCTAGGGTATGTTCTTTGTATGTTATGATTTTAGGCTGACATAAGTCCAAAATCACTTGGTCAAAGTTGGGTCAAAAGTGCCAATCAGGGTCGACATCGTAAAGCCCTTTCATGGTAGGTCCACAAACTCAAGGCCAAGGAAAGGGTGCTAAAACTCTAGGTAAAACTCCTAACAAGGAAGATATGGAGTCAGAAGGGGGATGTACTAGATCTTTTGTACTAGGTTTCTCTGACATAGATCACAAAGTGAGCTAGCTTGACTATAGTATGCAAGGCATTCAAAGTGAGATGCAAGGAATATAATCTAATATGAAATACATACAAGATAGTTTGGTATATATCATGATGGATTTGAAAAATAATCAGTCAAATCATCTAGCTATCACTATTACACAACCCCACCAGGGTGGTTCTCCCAACCAGTCTACTTCAAATCCAACTACATTGCCACAGAGGAACCTGTTACCAAAGGTGGATATGCACAAATTTGATGGAAAAAATCCACTCAATTGGATCAACCAAATGGAGAATTTTTTTGATCTACATTAGATTCCAAGTGGATAAAATGTTACCATGGCATCCTTGTATCTTGAACATGATCAATTCATTTGGTATCGATGGTTGTGTGCTCAAAATAAAAAGATGACTCTCAGTGTCACCTGGTCAATTTTTACAGAGGATATGCAATTACACTATGGCAATAGTGTGATAGAGAATTACTTTAGCCAACTAGAAAAATTGTGATTGAAATGGCTCCATCAAGGATTATATTAATCATTTTCAAAACCTCTCCTTACGTGTGGAGACAATTTTTTAGGACAACCTGAATGACCTATTTTTGGGTGGACTCAAGGACCACATTCAACATGAGGTACACATGTTTAATCCACTTAAGATTTTTGATTCTACTATCATGGCACGTAGAGCTGAGGAAAAATTCATATCCAACAAGAAGCAACCATTCACTCACTTCAAAGATCATAGCATATCGACACCAACGTTTACTCCACCTACCAGATTGACCCCTCAGTAGATTGAAGAAAGCATGCAAAAGGATTATGTTTTAGTTGTGATAGCAAGTAGAGCAAAAGACATAGATGTGCTGAGAAGAAGTTATTATACATTGAGGGACCCAATGAATATGAAGAAGAAAATGATGCCTCCAATGATGATGAGGAAGAGATAGAGGAGGTACCTAAAGATTCCCAACCTACAATCTCTTATCATGCACTTATAGGTATTAGCACTCCATAAACTCTTAAGGTGGTGGGTTTCCTCAAGAAACAAAAGGTGACAGTGTTGATTGATTTGGGGAGCACACATAAATTCATCAACCATAAGTTGGCCACTCGATTGAATTATTTCATCTACCCAACACCAAAATTTTAGGTCATGATTATAGATGGTGGAACAATTAATTGTTCACGCAAATGCCATAGTATTAAGCTTGCTATGGGTGAGTAAAATCTTGATTCTCCTATATTTTATATTCCCATAGGTAGCACATACATTATTTTGGGAGTCCAATGGCTCATAACCTTGGGTACCATTGAGATGAACTTCCAAAAACTATTTATGCACTTTCATTCTGAAGGTAAGAAAATTGAACTATGTGGATTATAGGCAAAATATCCATAATTGATTAGTTCACATCAAATGACCAAGATGCTAAAAAAGGGGGCAGAGGGAATTATTGCATGATTATGTTCCATATAAGTTCAACCCATACATGCATATACACATCCTGATCTATAGATGATTTTTGGTGACCACCCATATATTTTTGGGGCCATGCCAAAAGGACTACCACCAAAAAGAGAACATGATCATGCCATTCAACTAATTTTAGGGAGTCAACCACCAAATATCAAACCATATAGATATCCATATGCACAAAAGAGTGAAATTGAAAAGATGGCCTATGAGATGCTGGAGGCAGGGATCATCAAGCACAACCAAAGTGCATATTCATCATCAGTGGTCATAGTGCAGAAGAAGGATGACACATGGAAGATGTGCCCAGATTACAAGGAACTCAACAAGTACACCATCAAAGATAAGTTTTCTATTCCAGTAATTGATTATTTACTTGATGAGTTACATGGTGCTAATTATTTCACAAAATGGATCTTCACTCGGGGTACCATCAAATTAGAATCAAGGATGAAGATGTTCATAAAACTACTTTTAGAATGCATGAGGGCCATTATGAGTTTTTGGTAATGACCTTTGGTCTTACAAATGCACCATGTACTTTTTAGAGCTTGATGAAAACTATTTTTAGGCCTTTTTAAAGGAAGTTTGTGCTAGTTTTCTTTGATGACATATTAATTTATAGTCAAACATGGGAAGCACATCTACAACATGTGAAATAGGTGTTGATAGTTTTAGAGAAGCATCAGCTTTATGTGAAGCCATCCAAATGTGCTTTTGGAGTATAGGAGGTAGAGTACCTAGGTCACATTGTTTCCAATGAAAGTGTCAAATTTGATCCCCAGAAGATCAAAGCTATGATGGAATGGCCCATGCCAAAAACTCTCAAAAACCTTTGAGGGTTCTTAAGACTAATAGGTTACTACCAAAGATTTGTGAAAGGTTATGGTAGCATAGCGGCTCCACTTACTGAATTGCTAAAGAAGGATGCCTTCCATTGGAATGATGCCGCCACCAAAGAATTTGAGAAATTGAAAGTAGCTATGTGCGCCACCCCAGTTTTGGCTACTCTAGACTTCTCAAAGACATTCACTATTAAATATGATGCTTCTAGATCTGGGCTAGGAGTAGTAATAATGTATAAAGAAAGATCCATTACATTTGAGATTCATCAATTCAAAGTTAAGAATCTACAAAAAACTATCTACAAGAAATAAGTGATGGCTATTCTTCATGTAGTTAAACAATGGAGGCCCTATCTGATGGGTAGACACTTTAAGGTGAAAATGGATCATGATAGTCTCTAATACTTTTTGGAGCAAATATTATCATCTGAGGAACAAAAAAAGTGGGTAACCAAAATGTTGGGTTATGATTTTGAAATCATTTATTATAAGGGTAATGATAATGTAGTAGCAGATGCACTATTTAGATGGGATACATCCACATAAGCATTACTTTGTGCAATGTCCATGTTGCAAGCATATTGGGTGGATGAAGCTAGGTTAGAATAGGATCAAGACAAGGATACACAAGTTTTGTTTTAGAATCTATAGCAAGGTAATTTAGCCTCTAAAAAATTTTAATGGAAAGGTAATGTCCTATGGTATAAGGGTAGGTTATACTTGTGCAAAGATTTAGAGCTTAAGCATAAGATTCTTGCAAAGTTACATGCATCTCCAATTTGGGGAAACTCAGGGTTCTTGAAAACTTATCACAAAATTAGGAAATAATTATTTTGGAAAGGACTCAAGGGATATGTACAAAATTTTGTGGTAGAATTCTTGATTTTCCAATAGAATAAAGGTGAGACAGTTAAGACCCTATGTCTATTACAACTATTAGCAATTCCTAGTCAAAGGTGGGAGGAGGTTTCCATGGATTTCATCATAGGGTTGCCTTGTTCTAAAGGTAAGAATGTTATCTTGGTCATTGTGGATATACTTAAAAAATATGCCCATTTTTGTGCTCTCTCACACCCATTTTCAGCAAGTATAATAGCAACTATTTTTTTTGGAGGCCGTTCTAAAATTACATGGAACCCCAAAAATAATTGTAAGTGATCATGATCCTATTTTCACTAGTAATTTATAGACCAAACTATTTTCCTATTTGGGTACTTAGCTAGCTCATATCTCATCTTACCACCCCCAATTTGATGGACAAACAAAAGTGGTTAACAAATGTTTAGAGGGGTATCTCCATTGTTTTGTATCAGATAAATAGGAATGTTGGGTTTGTTAGGATTGTGGAGCTAAAAGCTTCACTGATGCAGACATGGAGGAGGTTGCAGAATGAGTTGCTAAGTGTCAGAAGTGTTTGGCGTTGGTCTGGCCAACCGGCGTCGGCAGGGTAAGACAGGAAGGCAACCGACGTCGGTCATATATCGGCCGGCGTCGGCGACCCCAGGCAGACAGGGACCGACGTCGGTCGCCTGTGTAGTTCGACTGTGAGTTAATTACGGGCAGTGAGCTAACGAACCAAGTGTTTGCATGAAGAGATCTATTTTTAGACTGAGAGCTGCGGATCTAATTATTGTAATTAGATGTCTAATTATTGTTTGGATGAGATCTATATAATAGACTCATGGTTGTATTGGAAAAGTGTGCTAGGGAGTAAGAGAGCATAATTATAAGCTCCTTCTGTGTGTGAGGTAGAGCAATGGTGCGTTCCTCCTAGTGCCACAGTACCAGGTGTGTTGGTGCTGGATTGGAGAGCCAGCTGGGTTCTTCAGGAGTGTAGGATCTTGGTCACAGTTGCATGGCCTATATAGGAGATCTACATGGTAAGTAAGATCGTTGATCTGCAGGTGTATGTGTGTGCAAGGTCGAGGTTCACAGGTGAGCAGAACCATTGTTTGATTTGCAGGTGTGCAAGGTCATACAGACAGCAACACAACAGAGAGCAGTATCAGGCAGGATCTACTTGGAGTACAGGTGTGTACTCAGATAGAGCAAGAGAGGAAGGCAAGGAAGTTCCTTCCATAAGTATGGTCTGTTGAATTGCAGGTTGTTGCAGATTCATGGGAGATCTACTTGAAGTACCTTGAGTACTTGTGGAGCACGTGGAGTGCTTGTGGAGTGCGTGGAGCACTTGTGTTATGCGTGGAGCATGGGAGGTGAACATCAACTCTGTATTTGAGTTGGGTGTTGTGACCTGTGAGAGGGAGAGCTTTGGGGAGAAGAATTACTGTTCACTTGAGGTGTGGGAAACCTCTGTAAGGTGGTGGAGAAGAAGTGGCATCTTCTTTATTGTATTCTTTTCTGTATAAAGTGTTAATACAAGTTGTGTATTGTCTCTCATATGCTGTGTTATTCTGAATTCTAGTTACTTGGTGAATCTAGTTATTTCCGCATATTAAGTTGTTTGAAGTTTGGTAATCAATTGTATGTTTCCAGTTTCGCATCCTGACAAGTGGGATCAGAGCATGTTTGTTGTTCTAGATTCCTGACAAGTGGTATCAGAGCCTTGGTTGTAGGTTCTTAGCTCGATACCAACAAGTGGTATCAGAGCTAAGGTTGCAGGAAGCAGGGTGTGTTTTGATTACAGGGCACTCTCAGGGTTTTCTGATTGAGTGGGAGTAGAGCAACGGCAGATCAAAGTAAGCTAAGAATGGAGGAGTTGAAAAGCACAGACGGTTACTCACGGTCTGATGGAAAGAAAGAGCAGGTAAAAGAAGATTGTTGGTTGGTAACAGATCAGCATGAAGAAACTGAAGATACAGATGTTGCAGGTGTTATTGCACAGGATGTGTTTGCAGGTTTCTTGGATAAAGTTGAATCTTGGATAAAAGATTCGGTTGCCTCTTTCCATGCAGCCCTAGGTAGAGGAGCTGGTAAGCCTTGCCAAAGAATTGGCAAAGGGGAAGTGAAGCTGAAATTGTAGGCGGCCAACACACAGGTGTTGATGAAGGTCATGCAGGTCCCAGGTTTGAAGATTTGGCTAATTTCTTCAGAAAGATTGGGTGATGAGAGATGCACAAGAACTCTCACAGCGGTAGCACTTGAATTAGCTGGTGGTAAGAAAACAGGTATACTTTATCTACTTGTTTATATTACTGATTCTTCTTCTATTGCGGAGACGTGGCTTCGTAGGCTTGGTCACATGAGCAGGAAGGAGATGCATGTTCTTAAGCGAAAGACAGATATATTTGACAGGCTTAAGAACTGGAAAGCCTTGGTGTTCTTGGAGGAGATGGCGGACAGAGTTCAGTGGATGAGGCTGGATACATCTGAGCAGGGCAGTTTGGACATGGAGATTGATTCAAAGAAGCTCGCAGGTAAAAAGTCATCACTCACAGGCGAACACAGACACCGATGTCGGTCAAGAGGAACCGGCGTCGAACAGACAGGTGCTGATGTCGGTCATGTGCAGACCGAAGCCGGCAGTGTCGGGCAGGGTAAGACCGACGTCGGTCATGGGACCGACGTCGGCAGTATGTAAGACCGATGTCGGTCAGGAGGACCGACGTCGGCAGTAGGGACACCAGTGCAGGCAGGTTGGTAGTCAGGTACAGACGCATGAGAACCGACGTCGGTCGGATGCAGACTGTGGAGTGACCGAGGTCGGTCACTGTAACGAATTTTGGGTGGACAGCAAGCTGTCAAGGAGTCTCAAACACCCATACGGAGGACTGAAGGCGTAAGTAGGCCCTCAAATTCGTTGTTCCTCTTCTTCATACTTGTTGCTGATTGTATAGTAGGAAGGATCCAGGAAACAGGTGTGAGCTTGGCAGGGATATGATGCAGAACCAGACGGGTGTCTTGGTAGGTTTGCCAGCTGGATGAAAGCACAGAGACGAATGGATTCCTTAGTAGAAGAATAGAGAGAACGGATACGTGAGACGGAAGACCAGGCATACGGTCTTGAGGAGCTGCAGGACAGTGGTACCAGGTTTGACAGGTGGAGGACGAAGCATGGCTTCAGTCAGTGTCAGGGAACTACTGTGGTTTACCTTACCAGGAGGATGATGGTCATGACATCATTCTGTTACTGTATGTGGACGGTATGTTTTGCTATAGCAGGTTTGTACATACAGGGTTTTGCTGAGCTAAGGGTAAGATTAGTTCAGTGGCATGTCATGAGGAGTTTGGAGCAGTGGAATTCTTTGACATGGGAGGCATGGAGATCACAGGGTGATTTTGTCTCAAGTGGGAGCTGATGTGAATCAGGTGTTGGCGAGGTTCGGGATGCAGAGCCGGAGCACACTAAGGGCTGGACAGGTACAGTGTCCGAAATCACATGAGGTCTGGTATAGACCTGAGTATTCCCATGCAGTGGGAGCTGTCAGAGTTAGGAGCCAATTCGGGGAAGTGGGTTCTCAGGTTTTCTGAGAGGGACCGGCAGCAGGTGTTGCTATGCAGGGTCAGGACTTCACTACAGGTGTTGTAGGTTCGGATGTGGCAAGGTACTCGGATGACAGGTGGTACATCACAGGTTGTGTGGTGTGTTGTCTTCAGGTGGGAGCTTGAAGAGGGATACAAACCAAGAAACAGATTAGACGGAGTACAGGTACAGGTACAGTGCAGCTATTTATCTCCAAGTGGGAGATTGTTAGGATTGTGGAGCTAAAAGCTTCACTGATGCAGACATGGAGGAGGTTGCAGAATGAGTTGCTAAGTGTCAGAAGTGTTTGGCGTTGGTCTGGCCAACCGGCGTCGGCAGGGTAAGACAGGAAGGCAACCGACGTCGGTCATATATCGGCCGGCGTCGGCGACCCCAGGCAGACAGGGACCGACGTCGGTCGCCTGTGTAGTTCGACTGCGAGTTAATTACGGGCAGTGAGCTAACGAACCAAGTGTTTGCATGAAGAGATCTATTTTTAGACTGAGAGCTGCGGATCTAATTATTGTAATTAGATGTCTAATTATTGTTTGGATGAGATCTATATAATAGACTCATGGTTGTATTGGAAAAGTGTGCTAGGGAGTAAGAGAGCATAATTATAAGCTCCTTCTGTGTGTGAGGTAGAGCAATGGTGCGTTCCTCCTAGTGCCATAGTACCAGGTGTGTTGGTGCTGGATTGGAGAGCCAGCTGGGTTCTTCAGGAGTGTAGGATCTTGGTCACAGTTGCATGGCCTATATAGGAGATCTACATGGTAAGTAAGATCGTTGATCTGCAGGTGTATGTGTGTGCAAGGTCGAGGTTCACAGGTGAGCAGAACCATTGTTTGATTTGCAGGTGTGCAAGGTCATACAGACAGCAACACAACAGAGAGCAGTATCAGGCAGGATCTACTTGGAGTACAGGTGTGTACTCGGATAGAGCAAGAGAGGAAGGCAAGGAAGTTCCTTCCATAAGTATGGTCTGTTGAATTGCAGATTGTTGTAGATTCATGGGAGATCTACTTGAAGTACCTTGAGTACTTGTGGAGCACGTGGAGTGCTTGTGGAGTGCGTGGAGCACTTGTGTTATGCGTGGAGCATGGGAGGTGAACATCAACTCTGTATTTGAGTTGGGTGTTGTGACCTGTGAGAGGGAGAGCTTTGGGGAGAAGAATTACTGTTCACTTGAGGTGTGGGAAACCTCTGTAAGGTGGTGGAGAAGAAGTGGCATCTTCTTTATTGTATTCTTTTCTGTATAAAGTGTTAATACAAGTTGTGTATTGTCTCTCATATGCTGTGTTATTTTGAATTCTAGTTACTTGGTGAATCTGGTTATTTCCGCATATTAAGTTGTTTGAAGTTTGGTAATCAATTGTATGTTTCCGGTTTCGCATCCTGACAAGTGGGATCAGAGCATGTTTGTTGTTCTAGATTCCTGACAGGGTTAAGTGGTTACCACTTGAAAAATGGTGGTATAACACATCTTTCCATACCTCTTCTAAAATGTCTCCATTTATAACACTATATGGCTACCATCCACCTTCCATCACTTCTTCATTAAATATGTAAACCAAGGTTCGAGATGTGGAGGAACACATTCAACATCAACAAGAGGTTTTGGCTAGTTTGAGAAAGAATTTGGCCTTGGCACAAAACATGATGAAGTAACAAGCATATCAACACCGTATTGAGCAAAATTTTGAGGTGGGTGATTGGATATTTGTATGTTTTTATCCTTACAAGCAGATGCCCTTGAAGTAATAGAAAAAAGACAACAAACTCGCTCCTAAGTATTATGGCCCTTATCAGGTTCTATATAAAATTGGAACTATGGCTTACAAGCTTGAGTTACCTCATTCATCTCAGATACACCCAATATTTCATGTTTCCTATTTAAAGAAGGTCATTGGACATAAATTTTTAGCCCAAATAGAGCTCCTAGAACTAGATCAAGAAGGATGAGTCATTTTGGAACCAAAGAAAATCCTCCAAACACGTGTTAAGAGGTTGAGAACTAGAGAGATTAGGGAATATCTAATCAAGTGGAAGAACCTGAGCAGTGAAGATGCAACTTGGGAGGGTGAAGATTTTCTACAACAACATCCAAAGTTGTTCAACATTGAGGACGACATTGGTTTGAAGGGGAAGGGCATGCTACACCCCTAACCTATCACATGTATTATGATAGGAAAAACTGACTTGTGGCTTACTTATGCCTCTTTGATGCTATATCACATTTCTCTATCCATTTATTTAGTTAGTAGGTTGGCCTATGGAGTAACCATGGCCTAGATAGACTATATATAGGAGGTAGTGGGTAATTATTTATCATCATGTTGTGAATTTTGCTCTCATTGAAGCTTGTGGAGGTTGCCCCCTCGAAGTGGCTTGTCTATTATCATATATTCTGATATATTTCAGTCATATTTGGATCTATTTCTACTATTATACTTTATTGTTGAAGTAATATCATTACACCCTTAATGAGATCTTTCCTGCTATCATTCTTGTTAGTTTTCTTGATTTTCAATAGCTTCATATGTTTGGTGGGATTTCATGAAAATATGTATAAAATATAAAACTGAAGTCTCTAATACAAAAATGAACAATACCATCATATTTTGAAGATATCAAAACCCTAAAATTGATTATAAACATGACTTAGATTTGTGATAGTGATTTTTGACCATTTTAGAGGGTTTTAGGGATTTTTTCAATCATTTCAAGCATATCTGTATAACAAAATTCTAAAATCCATTAATAATTTTGGTTTTATTTTTTTATTTTTTGAGTTCTCAAATGGGTCTCTCTTAGTTTTTGTAGGATCCATTTTAGATCTATGGATTTATGGGGTTTCCAATTGCTATAAAATTTCTAACCCTTGCAGGTAGTTTTGGCAATTTCTGGTCTTGATCAGACTTTCCATGTTAGGAAAATAGGTTTAGGTAGACATTTTATAGGTATCAGACATTTTATCCTTCAAACAAATTTTAGAGCTCATCAGATTTTTTGGATGTTACGTGTAGGGTTGATAGAACCTGACAACATGCCTGGCACACCATTAGATCTTGTCATGTGCACTAGCATTGCTTAGACCTTGACATAATTGCATACACCAAAGCTAGACATTGACATAGATCCATATAAAACCACTAAACTTTGATGTATTTTCATGCATAATAAATGGAATTTGACACCTATGTAATCACTATTGTCAGATTTTGACCATTGTCTGAGCACCCATAGGCTCTAATCGACATGTAGTCACCCTCGCCAGACTTTGACCCTTTTATAGGTAGTCTACATTGTAGCCTAAATTTTAGATCTAAGCTATATTAATAATTTTAATAATGAAAACCTAAATTCTAAACACATAATTAGGAGGGGATAAAAGAAATAATCAATTCAATAAGATTGATCTTACCATCACTTTACCTCTTTATAGCTCCACTCTAGGATTGCAAAATGGACTATTTGATGTAAAATTTGAAAATGTTAGATTGCTTGCTTAATGTTGATAATGGCTTCCAATGGGTGAGTATGGATGATAATGGCTTTTGATGAGTGCAATAAGGCTATGTGGATGTAAGATAATGGCAACAATTTGATGATTTTCCATGTTAGTTTGAAAGAGGGGGTGAACTTGGTTATATAGGAATGGAGTGATAAATCAATGGCTCAAATTCAAATTTGAGCCATTGAGATTAATGGCTAGGGATTTTTCATGGAATTTTTCATTCCATGGAAATCTCTAGAATAGAAAATTTGAGAGGAAAGGGGGCTAAAATGGAGGAGATTTGTAGAAATGAAAAGACAAAGTGAGACAATGGGGATGTGAAAAATCCATACCCCAAATGATGTTAGAAATGATTAGAGATGACCAATTGGTTTAATGGGAGTGTTTGATGGGGTTGTATGTGAGTTGTGTTGCAAAGGGAAGTTAGGGGTGTATGGGGGGGGTAATATAAGACAAAAAATAAAAAATGGAGTAATTTGTGTATTTTGTCTTTTGTGATATTTGAGCTCTGAGTCAAAACCATGGACCGACTACCCCAAGGTTCCCATCACGGTGAGAGAGTCTGAGAGCACTAGACACCTATCAATGTTGACTTGTGGTGAGTAATAAATCACTAGATCAATAATTTTATTAATTTTTAAGTAGTTTTTAGTGAATTTTATAGAAAAAGATTCTGGCCAAGTCACTTTGGGAATACCATGATTGATGGGTATGTCCTTAGTTGTGACATTGCCATTGTGACTTGCAGCTTTATGAGGTAATCCATGGTTTTATAATACCGCAAGTCTAGAGTCATGGTTTTGAAATACTATGGCTATAGATTCATGATTTTACAATACCACTAGTTAGGGATTAGCAATTTTGTAAAACCACTAAATAGGGAGTCATGATTTTACCTGATTGTGAGGTTAAGTAAAATCATAAATCATGATCTTTGATTTTGTTAAGGGTGTGATTAAGGGCATGCCCACAAGTTATGGTTTTGCCAAGGATAAGAAAAATGGGTAGGGGTTAAGATAGGTTAATGGATGAGTTAGTTGGGAGGTGTGGTTAGGTTGTTAGGATGGTTGGTTGGCTAGGTTAGATAGATAGGATGAGTTAAGTAGGAGATGTAGTTAGATAGTTAATAGGGATGAGTTAGGGAATAGTTAGAGGAGATGTAGTTAGTAAATTAGGATATGAATGGGAGGGGGGGAGGTTAAAGAGGGTGAGGGGGTTTAATTGGAGAAGTTAGGGGATAGGTGAAGGTTGTAGGTTAGTTATATTGATGTTAATGGGATAGGGGTTAGGGTGTTTATTAGGTTAGGGAGGTATAGGATATGGGTAATGAATAGTGGGGTGATAAGGGTAGTTAGGTAGCATACTAAGTGAGAAGAGGGGTGAATTAAGATTGTTGGATAGGGGTATATGTGAAGATAATATAGGTGAGTGTGGGGGGATGGATATGATGGAGATAAGATTAGAAGGGGGGATTAGGATCAGTTAGGATGAGTTTTAATAGATGGGATAGGTGATTTATGATAGATGTAGTGATTGGTGGATGGTGATTGGTACAAGAGGACCTAGGAGTAATGGCACTATGATCTCAACATCCGGTCATCTTGCACGAGATACATCTATTGATAGAGGCTGAGTTTAGAGTTTTGGAGCTGATTGGTCTTCATGATGTGGCTATGATGTTGGTGATTTAGATCAATCAAGCCTTGTTTATAGAATTGGTATTTGGATACCAACAATTTCCATTTTTTCATAGGTAAGATGATAGTCACCCTAAAGGATGCATACAATATCTTCCATCTATTGATGTGGGGAGACCAAATATATTAGAGGGCACATACTCTAGCCTTGATAGTAAAGAGACTGGCTAGGGGCTTACAAGTGGGTGTATGTGATAGGTACATGGATATTGATCAGTGCCTAGTGGAGGGGTTGATTGACAGATTGAACTTGGTTATGTATCTTGTTACTGGCATTTTCCTACTAGACAAGAGTGGTCAGTGGTTTCATCTAGGCTTTGAGGATGTTATTTCTGATATGGTTTAGGATTTTTGAGTTTTTTCCTAGGGTCCTATTGTTTTGACACACTTTTATAGAGCTACATTTAGGTGCATACAGGGGAAATACCAGCTTGGGCCATTGTGCTTCTTCAAATTTAGAGTTGGGAGCACATTACTATCTAGTAGCCATTAGGGACATTAACAACATGAAAACCTGAGTAGCTGTTGGTATTTGGTTGATACATTATGCTAGGAGTGCAATGAGGCCATGCTAGAGAGATGTGATTTTAGAGGGATGATTTTGTCAACTTACATCTAGAGAAAATCACCTGGATGCCATTAAGAGGTTTATAGTTTAGCTAAGATGATGAGGCTATGACATAGTATATGTTGACCAAGTATTACCTAATAAGTTGGAGGGATTTGGTTATTGAGAGATACATGCCTAATCATGTGTAGTGATAATTTGGGTTCATCCAGGATGTACCTAGATTAGAACACCTATTTGCTCAAAGTGAGTGGGAGAGGCCAGTAGATAGGATAGATGCATGTACTGATTATGAGAGCATTGCACCAATGCCTTGGGACTTATTTACACCTATTCTTGATCTTGGTGTCATTATAGCATACACATCCTAGTGGAGACCAAGGATTCCCATTAGATTGACTCATCTTAGAGTTATAGTATGATGAGGGGTGGTGAGGAAAGTGTTGCATGCTCATACCAAATTATAGAGGAGGATGAGACATGCACCTATGCATGATGGTTCAAATGGACATGATGGTCATGATTGGGTGGCCATGGATGTAGATGGAGGAGATAAAGACTAGGCAATAGAAGTAGGAGGTAGTGGGCCATAGGTACTGGATGGTCTATAGGTATAGTCATAGGTGCCTACACAGACATGAGTTTATACATAAGTCAGGGGGAGTGGTGGTGGAGATGGTGTCAAGCCTTCACAACAACCATTATCAGAGAATGAGAGGTCCCTACTAACCTAATTATAGATTGAGATACATGTGCATTTATCAGAGTTACTGGGATCACTTAAGAGAGGGACCAATTATAGGTTTAACTTTAGACTGCTATAGCATAGAGGGATGGGTAGCGAGCCTAAACATAAGGATAGGTGGTAGGATTATAGGGATAGGTCTTAGATTTTTAGGCTTAGGTGGCTTGGAGGGATGGGCGAATAACCCATGTAAAAGCATAAATTATGGGTTTATATGTGTAGATTACTGTATCATAGGCACATATTTCTACCCTACAGGGATGGATATAGAGAAAGGATGCTTAGATTACTGGTTTTTAGGGTCAAATTGTGTAGATGCAAGCATGGATCTGGATTATGATAGGGGAGGTGGAGATGACTGATAAGGACAAAGAGGAGGTAGATCAAGTGATGGATGGGCATGGGATGATAGAGGTGATGAATAACATTGTGTGATTGAATCAAGAGGTGAAATATTACTATACACTATATGAGGTACCAATACCAACTGAGAGACGTGCTACTTCATTTCAAGCCATTTCATCCCAATCAGTGCATCAACCTTGTGGGGAAGCATGAGGACCACCAAGGCCATTAGGAACACCAAGATCACTAGGAACACATCCCTGAGATATGAGATGTATAGGGGATTTTTGTATTATAGCTCATTATTTCCCCATGGGCCCACATATTGTATCTTATATTTTAACATGGACTCCATGTGGACTATGAATTTGATATATTTATGTTGTGTATTTGTATGCATGGATGATGATGTTATTATATTGGTATTATTGATTTTTATGTGATTATATTAGATGTGATGGATCTTGATCATGATTGTGATGTGATGAATATATGACTTATATGATGCGGTATTTTATGATGTGATTATTTGCATATGATGTAAAGTGATAGATTTACTTATTTTAAATTTTATTGATGATGCGATGATGGTTAGATACATGATGCAATGTCTACATGATGTGTTTATTTATGTGATGTAGACACGTATGATGCTTAGAGGTTATGATTTGATGTTATATGACATTTTTATGTTATGTGATGATGCATGGTGGTTAAATTTATGATGTTAGTTGTGATGTGATGGACTTGTTTTATTTAAATTTCCATGGATTCATGATGTATTTTATTTATATATAGTTGATTCTATATATATGATGATGGAAGTATGCATAGATGGATTTATTTATGGGATATATGAAATGTGACATATGATATAATGGATTTATTTGTATTTAAAATGATGTGATATATGTGATATGGAGGACATATGAATGTGATATTATAAGATTGATCCCCATTTGATTCATTATATCTCCTATGTTTTTGGTAGGAATCCTCCTACACCATGGGGGTAGGATAACAATAGGATGGGATATGATTAGAATTTGGTTGGGGTAAAGATAGGTCAGATGGGATGGGGATAAATGGGATAGGAAAAGGGTTATGATAAGTTTAAGGGGATAGGTTATGGTTTTAGAATCCATTGAGAGTATTTGCAATCTATTTTAATGTTGCACCATTTAGTCATGTTCCCACGATATGAGAAGTCAAAGACACATCAAATAGGTGCATGGGGGAACTCCATTTGAGAAGTGTCCTTACTTGAGTAAAGCAGTAAGAGACACCAATACCATCCTTTTTCCCATTAAATTTAATAAAAGATAACATATGTGAACCATAAACAAAATATGATTAAATAAGTAAGACATTAATATGTACATGCTTAACAATCACAAATGCAAAACACACACAATCACACAAGATGATCAGATATGAACATAGATTTAGAATATGATTAAGGATATACAAATGGATAATGATGTAATGATTATAAATAATGGGCATTAATGATGAGAAGATGCTATGTACATAGGGTATGTCATGCCCAAAAACTTGTACGTGTCAGGACAATATTCCAACCAAGTTTGAAAGTAATCATGAATGGGGGTTAAGATGACCCCTCAAGATTTGGTATTATAATGTATGCTAAACCCTAAAAGTAGAGAATGCAATATTTTGAACCTTATAAAATGACAACATTAGTGGGAAGGTGTGAACTAGGTTCTCAAAAACAACAAGGGACAAATGAGTATGGAATTTGTCTTGAGGCTAAAAGGAGACATGATTGTTAGAGAGGATATGATGGGGTAATAGGATAGGGTATGGAGATAATGATGTGATGGGACCTTAGGGACATATATATGTCATATATGGATAAGCGACTCTAGAAGATTGCTCTAACAAATATTCCAATTATTCAACAAGCAATGTCATTGGTCTTGTGCTAAAGAATTTGTCTTTTGTTGCTATATAAGAAATTGTGATGGATACCCACTATTGAGACCAGGGTCAGGGTTATTTTACCATGATGTTGGAAACTATTTTTCATCATGGTACTTGCCCAAGGCACCAGAGAACTGGTTTTCACCATTAGATATTTTTTTTTTCTTTCTATTGGACTATTGAAGAGATGTGATGGAGTGGACAAGGGTGTGCCCCCAAGAGTGGGGACTCATAGATGGAGGATGGTAGAGCCTGTCACGTGTGAAAGCACTTTAGATATATGATATTAATGGGATCATCCAATTCTTCACCATCCAATGTGGTTAATTTATAAGCTCTAGATCTAAACTTAGCTATTATAATATATGGTCCTAGCCAGTTGGCCTCAAATTTTCCCTTCTTGTCTTGATCAACATTAGTATTTTTATAATTTTCCTCCTGTACTAGGTCACCAACCTTGAATTATTTGGAATAGATATTTTTTTGATACTAGCCTTTTAGCCTATTTTGATAAGCTTGTAAATGATCAAGGGCCTTCTGATGATTCTCATCGAGGAATTCTAGTTCCTATAGGCATTCTTATCTATAATTATAGTTAGTAATGATGTTATTTTATGAGATGCAAAGGTAGGGGAGATATACTTCCACTGACAAGATCGCTTCTATCCTATGAACTAAGGCATATGGAGTGACCCTAGTAGGTGTGTAGATAATTGTAAGATAAGACCAAAGAGTATGATACAATTGTAGGTGCCAATTCCTACCTGCCCGATTGACTATTTTCTTAAGGATCTTGATGAGGGTATTGTTGGTTGCCTCAACTTGTCCATTTCCTTGGGGGTAATAAGGAGAAGAGAAATGTTGCTTGATGTGATATCACTAACATAAGGCCTCAACTTCCCAAAATTTTGAATGATTTGCCATTATCTAAAATAATTTTGGTCAGGATGCCAAAATGGCAAATGATGTGATTGAGAATGAATTTAGAAATTTAGAGGCCTATAATATAAGTGAATGACATCACCTCTTCCCATTTAGTGAAGTACTCCATTGTCATGATAATAAACTTGTGACCATCTGATGACATCAGATTAATCTCATTGATCAAATCAAGGCCCCATATGGAAAATGTCCATGGACTCATGATGGGTTGTAATTCTTGTACAAGTGCATGATTAATATTCTAATGTTTTTGGCAAGTGACAAATATTTGCACATACTACCAGGAGTCTTGTTACATGGTTGGCCAATAATACCTAGTTTGAAGTAGTTTCTTAGCCAGGGCCATTCTACTAATGTGTCCATCATAAATACCATGATAAACCTCCTTGATTGCATGAGAAGTTTTATATGATGTTAGGCATATTAATAGAGTCCTATCATAGCCTTTATGATAGAGTGTGATGTCAAGGATTATGCAATGGGAGGTGTAATGAATGAAGGCTTTTCATTAGTGGTGATTAACATTGGGGGGAGGATGTTATCATGGAGGTACCTGTAGATGTCATGGTACCAGGGAAGACTAGGATCACATATTGCATAAATTTGAAAAGGAGCCATAGACTGATGTACTAGGAGAATTAGATGTTTAATCAAAAAATTTCCTTCCAAAACATCTTCAGGGAGATCAATAAGAGAGCCAATAGTGGCCATTGAATCAACCACTTTGTTACTCCCTCATTGTACTTGCTCAAATGTGAGGGATTGAAAATTATATTTTAATTAATCAACCAATTATTTATATGGGATTAACTTCTCATCCTTTGTATGGAAGTCATCATTAAACTACTTTATGATAAGTTATGATTCACCAAATACTTTCAAATGCTGGATATTCCACCAGATGGATATATGAAGGCCAGCAATCAAAACCTCATACTCAAAGATACTATTGGTACATGGGAAGGAAAGGTAGAAGGGTTTAGTAATAAGGTCACCTTATGGGTTGACAAGGAAGATGCCCACCCCTAATCCATGCATAATGAGGGATACATCAAAATATAATTTCTAGCTACTTAATTTAGAAGCAATAATTATAGATTCATCTAGGAAGTTTTTTACAAGGGGCTCAGTCATTTCAAGTGGTGCTTTAGATAATTGATCCACTATGAATTGTCATTTAATGGCATTTTGATTAACATATTTAATTTTAAATTTGCTAAGTAACATGATCCATTTGGCCATTCTTCTAGTAAGAATTGATTTAGACAATAAATACTTGAGAGGATCAATCTTGGTGATGAGTTAGACTTAATTGTTAAGCATGTAGTGCCAGAGATTTTGAGAGGCAAAGACCATGCCTAAACATGCCTTATAAATTAGAGTATAGTTTAACTCATAAGATATTAGTGTGTGACTAAGATAATATATGGTTTGTTACTTGCTATGATCATTATGTTGTGCTAGGAGGGCACCTATCATGCATGGAGTTGCTAAAATATACAAGATCAAGGGTCTTCTTGAGATAGGGGTGACAACATGAGTGGGTTGGCCAAATACTATTTGAGATTATTAAATGCTTGATAGAACTCAGAGTTCTAGTTAAAATTAGTCCCCTTATTTAAGAGATGGGTAAAGGGGTGACACTTATCTGCAAGCTGAGAGATAAAGTGCCAAATGGCTTGTAATTTTCCTTGAAGACTTCTGAGCTGCTTGAGATTGTGAGGCGAAGGCATTTCTATGATTTCTTTTACTTTGGATGGGTATACTTCTATGACTCTTTTGGTAACTATGAATTTGAAATTTTTTTTAGAGGCAACACCAAATACACACTTTTTGGGATTGATCTTGAATTTACACTCTCACAATCATTCAAATATATTCCTTAAGGAAAAATAGTGTTCAAACCTAAGTCGAGACTTCCCCAAAATGTCATCCACATAATATTTGACTATATCATGCATCATGTCATGGAAAATCATTGTCATGTCCCATTGATAAGTTACACTAGAATTTTTAAGGCTGGAGGACATGACCTAATAGCAAAAGGTCCCCCATGGAGTGATAAAAGTTATTTTGTGTTGGTCCTCAGGCATGATTTTAATTTGATGATACCTTGAGAAACCATCCATGAGAGATAACATTTTATAGCCTACTATTGAGTCCAAGATCATGTCAATATTTGGAATGGGAAAGTCATCCTTAGGACATGCTTTGTTTATGTCTCAAAAGTATGTGTAAATTCAGATTGTACAAATTTGGATTCCTCCTTGTGGCTTAACCATAGGAACAATGTTATAGATCCAATTAAAGTTATTGATTGGTCAGATGAAGCCAACTTCCAAGAAATTTTATAATCCCTCCTTGACTAATAAGGCTACTTTAGGGTGCATTTTTCATAATTTTTTTGATCAGTTTAGCATTAGGATGCAATATGATGTAATACAAAGGAGGGATCTAGTCCAGGCATGTATGCATAGCTCTATGGAAATATGTCTATGAATTATTTAAGCAACTCAATCATAACTTCACATTCCTTAGGTGTTAAATATACACCTAGTTTAATCATTTTAGGATGTTACTCAGTCCCAATGTTGACTTCTATCACCTCCTCAATAAGAGAGGGTGATTGATCTTATAAATAGGGAGGCAATGATATTTTTGGAACATCTAAAGCAAAATAATATAGGAGTTTTGTATCATTTTCAAATTACTCTTCTGATTCAAATGAGACATGTGGGAGATCATCCAATTATTTAGGAGGCTTTTCCTCTTTAAATTATTCTTCATCACTTTCATCATGGGGTTCTTGCTATTCCTCAAAATATATAGATCGATAGAGATTTATAAAAAAGCCTT
The DNA here is from genome assembly GCA_037957365.1 of Torreya grandis. Classification (NCBI taxonomy): domain Eukaryota; kingdom Viridiplantae; phylum Streptophyta; class Pinopsida; order Cupressales; family Taxaceae; genus Torreya; species Torreya grandis. Next base: position 1,166,529 of record JARHVA010000888.1, on the reverse strand, counting down.
TATTGTGATCACTAGATGGCATAAAATCTCAAGTGCCTAAGAACTCCAAAATTACTTCATCATTTTGAAATGTATCAAATGATGGCTCCTAATTATTATCCAAATCAATGAGTGAAGGGTATTGGAGGGAGATGCTGATGGTGGAAATGGTAGTGTCAGGGAAGAGATTGGTGGCATCAAGCTCCTTAAAGTGACTACAAATAGAACATGTCTCAACTTCATCATCAGAGGGAGACTGCTTAAGGATCAACAAAGTATCCAAAATAATATTGTTTAAGTCATCATCAAATGGTCTTCACCCTAGACCAAGATACTATGGATATTATTGAACCATGATAGGTTCAAACCTTCCTTGATCTTGCTTCCCTAGCCCTTTCCCATGACAATGCATGTTTTCCATCATCTTCTGGATATAGGGGTATTGTTCACTTGGAGATATCATCATCTGGAGTGAGCCATGAGTCATATGATTATTCAATACATTCTTCAAATAGTAATCCTATACTTGAGAATGCCATTGGTCTAAACTAATATTTGATTGGATTAACCTTTTACATGGTTGGGGATCCATAGTTGGATGGGCAGAGTGGTAAATCACCTACACAAAATGTTTTATATTCATACTCTCCATAACACATGGAAGTGATTTTTAAATGGGTAATTTTAGGTAGTGGGTTTGATGTAGGTACAATCTTATCAGTGGATGTATCCTTGGTAGATGTGAGACTTAGGATGAAAATTTATGTGCTAGGACAATGATAGGATGATGAGGATTGGTCCATTTGATAGCTATAAAAGTGATCAATTTCTTTGGGGAAGGTGACTTCCATTTCAGAGTATGTGAATTTGAGACACTGATGTAAAGTAGATGGAACAACTTACATTTTATGGATGCATGGTTTCTTGAGTAACATATTATAAGGAAAATCTACATCTATAAAATGAAGTAATTTTTGGTGTACTATGAGCCCCATGCTAATGGGAAGGTAGATAATTCCTATATATGGCCTCTCATTGTCATCATAGTATTTAATCATAATCAAGGTAGGCCCCAAAGATGATTGTAAATACCCCAATTTATTCAAGAAGTCTATATTGCATAAATTTAATGCTCATCCTCTATTTATGAGCACCTAAGAGACATAGTAGTGAGATATAGAGACTTCAATGAATAATGGATAATTATGGTGAAGGCCAATTGGAGGCATGTATTGGGTACCAAATGTAATATACTATGAAGGGGATAAATGTTTTATAATGCTTATAATTGATTAGTATCCAAGTCACTAGGGACTTTGAGATCATTTAAAACTTGATTAGGTATTTCCCAATGTAAAGCGGAGGTTTTGAGAAGCTTCATTAATAAAATTTATGCTGACATATTCTCTAGGTACTGAATGATGTCATAAGACTTATTGGAAGAATTTGGAAATTTATTAGAAATATCCCCCTTTTGATTATTAGATGAAGTAGATGGGTCCTTGGGTGGTGCTGTAAGAATTACAATTTTACTACATCTAGTGGTGATGACATAATCGATAGTGGCCTGATTGATTTTCAAAATGGTAGATGAAGGTGGAGTGGAATCTTGGGGGTTATGGATTTTAATGGTGTTGATATAGTGGTATGGCATGGAATGGTAGTTAATGCAGTTGGAGGAAGAGGCTTGATCTTGGTCTCTTGATGGTCTCCTATTTCTTTGTTCATTCTTGGGAAGTGGGTCCTTGTAAATGTCTAGCTATCTATTTGTAGATTGATTGGAAGGACTCTCTCATTCTATTTAAATTTCACCCATTTCAATTATGTCCTAAATATAGTGCTTAAATTGCATACATCTTTTTGTATCATGACCTTTAACCCTATGGTATTTGTAAAATTCATCTTCATGGTACCAATATGGTTTTGGTTGATGATCATCCACGAGTCTAATTTTAGGAAGGGTGATCATATTATAAGTAATTAATTGATCAAGGATTGTTTTAATTGGTACTCCCTATATAGTTAGTGGTCTCTTTTCAATTTGAGGCTTTGAATTGCCTTTTGAAACTCAAATGGAGGATACATTTGATTATTTTGTGGGGTTCTTCCTTTGTACTATTTGTACATGATGTTGTTTGGAATCAATCACCCCATCTCCCATGATATTCTTATCTTTTTTGAAGACTTTTGACTTTTTTGAAAAAGAGTTGTCTTGATTTTGGCTATGCTCATATAGCTTAATTGTCCCTTTTTAAAAAAATGCCTTTTAAATTTGTATCCCTTTGTCAATTATTTCATCGAAGGTCTTTAGCACATTGGAGTTTTAGCTAATATTTGAGTTCAATATTAAGGTTATCCACAAATATTTTAGCCAACTCCTTTTTAAGTATTTTACATCTTAGGTGGCTTGATAAACTTCTCCATATTTTCAAGAAGTATGCCAAACTTTTCCTACTTCTTTTCTTCATATTATAGAGGTCTATTATAGAGATGTCATGTTCAATATTGAATGAAAAGTGTCCAGCAAATTGTTCTGTTAATTATCCAAAGCTAGATATAGACCCCTTGGGTAGGTGCATGAACCATTATAAAGTGGGTCCAATAAGACTTTTTTGGAGAAGTCTTGATGAATAGGCATCTTCGTATGCTACTTCATTGTAGGCCTCATAAAACTCTTGCACATGATCTTAGGGGTCACCTTTCCCTTGATATCTTTTGAATTTTGGTACTTTAAAGTGGGAAGGAAAAGGTATTTGTAAGATGCTCATGTCCAAGGGTGAAGAGCAAAAATCTTCACATTTATATGTGAGGGCTTACGAGTGTGGGTCTATTTGCTGGAGGGTCTTCTTCATCACTTTCCACTCTTGTGTGAATGTGGGTTCCTCAAGAGGATTAGTGGTTTAGTTTTGAATATTTTGGGGGATATGGGTGTTTTAATTGCTATGAGTGTTTTGAATATTATGGGCATTTTTGGTATTTTGGTGTTATTTTAAAGGAGTGATGGTGGGTGTTGATTTTGAGCATGGAGTAAGAGGTTAATTTGTTGTGTTATTTGGTTTAATCAGTGTTCTAAGATAACTCATCTCTGATTAGCCTCAATACAATTATTACAAAGGGGTGCCAGGTATTCTTCTTCTATAAATCCATGGTCCAAACCTTCCTCTTCTAAGGGAATTTGATTGATATATACATTTTGACATGGTGTATTTAGACGGGTGGGAGGATGGACTATATTTTGTAGGAGGATACGGTATAAAGTTGAGGGTAGTTTTCCCCCTATTTCAATGGCATGGGATAAAACATAATCATAGTTTTCATATAGATATCAGTGAATGAGGTTCTTAACCTCATCATTATGGAGGGGATTAAACCACTCATCCTCTTCTCTGAGGCTATGCATATCACTATGGGTATTACCATATTCCCGAGTTGGATATTCTATGTTCTCTATTGGATCATTGTTTTGGTTAGAAGCTTGTCGAAGCCTAAGTTGGGCATGGATGTGAATCACTATTTTGAAAGATAGGTGTGATGAGGTGTGATAGATGAAGCGGAAGTGTTTGAATACTATCTCTATCTAGAGAACAAATCTACTAGTTGTCAAAGAGAGTGATGTGATGATTTTAGAAAAGGATAACGGTGACTAATAATTAATAAAAGACAAAGTCTCGTAACAGACCAATAAAACAAGGATGAAAAAGAGTGATGAGATAAAATGCCTTATACACTAAGAAATAAATAATTTGATGGGTTCTAGGTGAAGAAGGAACTTGATAGGGATGAGTGATGGGTGTTAGATTATAATCTTAATAAGACTATGTATATTGATAATACCTAGTCTAGGGATATACAAAGTGACAAATGATGATTAAAGAGGATGGGTGACCATTAGAACTTAGTTTCAAGACTGAGTATAGTATTCAAAGGAGATGGGAGGATATATAATAAATGGGGTATGAAAGATAAAAGATATAATATGGAAAGATATAAATAGGGGATACATGATGGATATGATATGGATAGAATATATGGTATGTATGGGATGGTAAGTAAGATTGGACAAGAATGGTTGTGAAAAATTACTTAAGATAAGATATATATGAGAGGTTTTGGATGTAAGATGAATAAGGGATGGGAGAATATATATAGGCTAAATGTTTAAAAACTATCTTAAGATAGGAAATATGGAATGAGTGATCAATAAAAGATGGGTAGGTGATATAGGATGGATGTGGTTTAAGATATAGTGGGGTGAATAGAGACTATAGATGGTAGATTATAGGAGAGATGGAAAATTAGGGTGTAGAGGATGTGAGATGAGTATGAGATGAGAATAAATATTTTCTTAGGGGTACACAAAATAGGGTATGGCCAACTCAGCTTACAAATAATATGGGTTTAACATAACACTCAAAAAACACATACAATAATGAATCTTTAATTAGTCAATTGATAAAAGTGTGTAACTTGATACCCAGACCATCTAATAGCTTCATGGGTGAGGCTATAGGTTGGTGACCCATTACAGAATCTACCAAACCCTCTTGACCCGACTTGCACCTAATGGCTACTTTGGAGTTGATACTGACTCTTATAGTGTTACACCTATTATAACCAAAGGCTCCTAATCTAGCGATACACAAGGGTTTCTAGGTGTATCCCATATATACACAAAGGTATAGTCAATACTAAGTCCATATAGGATGTTGTCTAACTACCTTGTATCTTGGGGCTTAAATGCCCTTCACTCCATGGAACCCTTTATAGGGAATTCCATTTTACCACTAAATGACAACTCTCCTTTATGGGGAATTCCATTTTACCATTGAATGACAACTCTCCTAATTTTTAGACTCTATTAAAACATGGAGTTTGGTTGGTGCGTGGTAATGAAATCCACATAACCAACCCCTATTTACTAAGCCCATGCATATGGATAAATTACACGTTATGTGCTATATTAGACTTAGGTGGATAAAAAATAGGCAAACACAAGTCAATTAATTTACCGATTAATTACCTACATGTGAGAGACACAAGTATATATAATTAAATAACAAATAAGTAAAAACTCACACACATAAGCAAGTATATACACTAAATTAATTTTACATAACAAGGATGTATATACAATAAAAAATTGTGATAATATATTATGGGCACCCTTTTCTACAAGCACAAAGGTTAGAAGACAAACTGGGGTGCCTTGGTCTTGAGGGGTCCTGCACCAAAATAAGTTAGTGGTTTAAATTTTAAAAAAATTGCAAGTCACTTAAAAACCATAAATACACATAGAAATATTGCAACCAGAAAGCACAAAATCACAACTACAAAGCAAAATCATAGGTCATGAGTTATAATTTTGTAGAAGTTAGTAAACTATATCGATCAACTTGTAAAAGCATGACAGTTAGGCAATATCAAAACTCAACAGCACAAAATCACAATTCACTCTAATTTATAATCTATGGTTTTGTATAAAATATAAAAATTATTAAATATGCCTAAATGTCAATGAGATAACTAGGCTTTAAGATAATTATAAAATAGTTAGATTAGAAAAGTTTCTTCTTAGCCACTTATGATAGTTATATAATTAAGGAAATGAACAAGTTATCTTGAAATGTTTCTAACAGACATAATAGTAATGCTACTATATAAAATGAATGATGAAAGCTACTAAGCTTAATAGATGACCTAAACTATTTTGTTTACTTATGTAACCACAAAACCATAACTGTAATCTACAAAATCACCATTTGTAGGATAAAGTCACAAGTTTGAGTCTTGCAGTTTTACAATAGAGGTTAAAACTAGTTTAGGATGAGGTCTTTGTTATGTCTCTTAGTCCTCTTTTGACCCTTGTTAATCCTGCACACATATAATAAATTGTTAGAATACCCCTATAAATATGACTAGATCTAAAATAAGTAAATCCTAAAATGGTTAAAGTGGTCTAGAGATATCTTTGGCTTGTTGAGTACCCTATAAGTATCTAACATAAGTTGAGGTAATTTTATCTAAAAGACAATCAATTAGGGAAGGATTTTACCAGTTTAATGGAGAAGGATAAAACCATGACTACCGATGACAAAATCATAATTACCATGTCAAAGTCACTAATGGAAGAGTTTTGATTTTGTAGATTATGGTCAAATGGTCAAAGTTTGATTAAATCCTCTTCTTATTACAACCAGAGACTAGAATACCTACCAAGGCAACAAAAATATAATAATAAAAGTTTAAAAAAATATCTATTGTCAGATAATAACTAGGGGTATATGTCAAACTAAGTTATATAAAACCATAACTATGACTAATAAAATCATAATTACCAGGACAAAGTTATTGTTGATGATTTAAAATTGCGCTTATTCTAACACCAATAATGGGAAGTTTCAAGATGTGGGACTTGCGACTTGAAACAACCTCCAGATTTTTAAGAAGCTGGTCTCTTTTTTATATCAAGTGTATACTGGGAAAAGGGATAGGAATTTTAATAGAAACACAAATGCAAGAAAGAAAATCTAACTATGGCAATGCACCTGAATGTAATTCGACCTTAATCCTGAGCACAGTGAGACTATATGTAAGATTCATTTACATTTAAGAGAAAACAAGTGCATGATCAATGTAAAAGATGGAAACAATAGAAATATAAGCTCACAACATAGACTGCATTTGCAGTGATACAGAAAATGTCAACAAAGGCACAAGGTTCAATCTTCTTATTTAAATTTTCTAGTCACATAAGAGGCATAGAAACACGCACAGTTATATGAACTTTTCAACTCAGGAAAATGGAACAAAGGCAAATGACATTCCTAATCACAGCTCTAGAAAGTCTAAACTCTTGACAACATAGCCTAGACTACTTTTGCAATGACACAAAAAGTATCAACAAAGGCACAGGATTCAATCTTCTCATTAATTCTCTAGTCACATAAGAGGCACAAAAAAATGCATAGTTACATAAACCTTCCAACTTAAGAAGATAGAACAAAGGCAAATGATATTCCTAGTTATAGCTCTAGAAAGTCTAAACTCTTAAAAATAATTCTCTTAGAAAATTCTCTCTAGTATCTGATCCTCTCCTTTGGTATCTTTGAACCCTTATTTATAGCCTTGGATTCACTCCAGATTGTCTGCTTGTTCCCAATCTAATGGCCCAACTAAAATCTAACAGAACTAGAAGTGTCTAACAGAAGATATTTCTTAGATTCTGAAACACTTTGACTTTTGGCGGTTCTTTGGCTGAAACAAATTGCAGGACGCTCCCTTCTCTTAAACGAAAGATGACACTTAGCCAATTCCTTAAAAACCTTCTTATTACTTTAGGAGACACCAGAGGATGACACTTGGCATGTTCCATAGCACCTATCGAAGACACACGACACTTTCCACATAACTTATACTCCTTTTGTGTCTTTGCTTATGAATGTTCTGCCTTTGACACCTATCGCAATCCACTTCCTCGAGACCTTAACAACTTAACAAAAATAAGACCCTCAACATTTATTACCTAAGTAACTTTAAAAGGGGCACATGGATAGGTGGTAATCTCCACTACTTCGTCAAAGGACATGTGGAAATCTCTGCTTTACTTATTTGGGGTTACGTGGTGGTCTCCATTTCTTTTAGCTACTTTTTTAGAAACTTACGGAAGGTGACACGTGGTGGTCTCTACTTCTTTTAGCTACCCTTTTATAAACCTATGGAAGGTGACACATGGTAGTCTCTACTTTACTCTATTTATAGCATATAAACAATCAGGTCTCATTTCATATTTATATAGACAACAATACCTAGCGGCTTTTGCTTGCTTTAAAAACAACACTTAAGACCTACCATAGTCTTTGCTATATCAGTGAAGCAAAATGAAGATAATTCAGATCTCGACATGTGGTGGCTTCTGCTCTCTTCTGCTGGGATACATGGCATCTTTCATCACTTTTAGAAAAGCAAAATTGAGACCTTCCACGATTGCCACTTGGTGCTTTTCGCCTGATCCTGACTTAGTTTTTTAAAACCTTTCACTATAAAGAGATGAAATGCGGGTGCTGATATGAAACATAGATGTTGACACTTGGCACGTTCCACTAAGTTGCTAAGGGATGCATGGCACATTCTGTGGCTTTATTGAAATTATGAAAAGTTCCTTGGAACATGACACTTGGCAGCTTCCGCTTGACTTCAACACTTAGAGAAAAATGAATCAAAAGGAAATTAGAGCTCGTGCTCTATTTTAAAAACTTCACCATCTTGAACCAAACTATGCGGGGACAGCGATCTGGATCATGTACTACTAAAAATTAGAATGAAACGTAGAGTATTTTTTACTCTACAGTTATTGGGAACCCCAAGGACTTTTGAGCCTGCTAAAAAAGAATCTACAACTCCCGTATGATTTAAAATTGCTAAAAAACATAGTTTTAACTAAATTGTTTCAAATAGATTCCATTTATAGGAATCTCTTTAGGTTCACCTTCCATCATTTCTAGCTCAAATGAATTTTGCTATTTACACGCTCAAATTTTATAAGGGCTAGTCCATAATGCTTCAAACTTAGTGTGTTGCCCTGGTTTGGCAGCTCTTGCATCCCATTTCAAAACAATTGAGCCTGTTTCAAAATGGGGATTTGAAGTCCTTTTATCAAAATAGTCTTTAATTATTTTTTGATGCTTTATCAATGAATCATGTGCTGCATCCCTCTTTTCTTGAACTTCTAGAAGTTTTATGAGGCTGAGCTGCATAGGGCCATTTTCTTCAATTTCAATCAGTTTGATCAGCTAGAGAGCAGGAATCTCCAAGCTTAGGGGAATTACAACAGGTTTCCCATATACCAATTCATATGGGGACATTTGGATCACATGTTTAGGCATAATTCTATCAACCCACAGTGCTAAATTAAGCACTTTATGCCACTCCTTGTGATGATCAACCCCTATTCTTTTGATGAGTCTAATCAGGTTCTTATTAGTCGATTTTGCCAAACCATTGCCCTGAGGGTAATAATTAGAAGAAGTTTTTAGATATATTCCATGATTTAATGCAAATTTAGATACTTTGGAATTTAAAAATGCTTTAGAATTATCTAAAATTATGGTGTGAGGAGCCCCAAAATGAGTAGTGATACTCCCTAGAAAATCTAGGATCACATTTTCTATTGCTTCCTTGAGTGGTACTACCTCGGTCCATCTGGTGAAATAATATGTGGCTGTTAAGATCCATTTGTGACCCATACTAGATACTAGATTTATCATTCCAATAAAGTCAAGACCCCATTGAGAAAAAGGTTCATCCATAATTATAGGACTAAGATGCATTACTTCATCCATAATTATAGGACTAAGATGCATCCTTCTCATCCCCACATAATATTGACAAGATTGACATTTTTTAACCAGCTGATAACAATCTGTAAATAAAGTAGGTCAGAAATAACCTACCTCACTTATCTTTATAGCTGTAGTCTTTGTAGAAAAATGTCCACCTGATACTCCATGATGCATTTCATGTAGTATTTTCTTAGCCTCATCCTTTTCTACACATCTTAAAAATTTGCCATCAGAATTCCTTCTGAAAAGAACCTGTTCAATTAAAACAAAATGAACTCCTTGCATCTTATAGTATCTTCTCTTATTTTGAGGGAGTTCTCTTGGGTAAATCCCATTTTTCATAAAATGAATCCTGCTTGTGACCCAGGATTCCTGATCAACTTCTTGTATTCTCAATACAATTTCTTCTTCTGTTCCTGAATTTGTCTCTTCAGGTATCATCTTTTCAAGCTCCTGAGTCATATATTGGCACAAACCCCTACCTCTGACTAATTTAGTGGGTTTGACTTCTACGTCATATTCAAGAATCTTAGTTATCCAATTTTCTCTTTTTTCAATAATTTTACCCTCCATGATATATTCTCTGACACTTGGATGAGCTACAAATATCAAGATTTTAATTCTTGATACTATATGCCTAAACTTTTTGAGGGATTTTAACATAGCATATGCTTGTTTTTCCACAAAGTTATATCTGGTTTCATATTCCCTAAGAGTCCTAAAAAAAAGGCTATTGAATGCTCTCCCTCCTATTTATCATCCTTCTATGTTAGGATATCAACAATATTGAGCTCTCCTCCATATACATACATTACAAAAGGCTTAGAAAAGTCTGGGTTTTTAAGTACTAGAGCTGTTGAGATAGCTTTCTTGACCTCTTCAAAGGCTTGCCTTCCTTTCGTAGTCCACTTGAAAATTAGGTCTTTTTTCAGCTAGAGTGTCACTAGTCTTACTAATCCTGCAAAGTCAGATATGAACCAACTGATGAAATTAATCTTTCCCAAGAAAGATTGAATTGCTTTCTTATTTACTGGAAGAGGTAAGTTCATTATAGCTGCCACTCTTTCTGTGTCTATGGAGATTTCTTCTTTATATACTATATGCCCCAATAATTTGCCTTGAGGGATAGCAAAGATACATTTCTTAGGATTCAAGGATATTCCAAATTCTTGACATTTTTTTAAACATAGCTTCTAAATGATCAAAATGATCAGCAACATTCTTTGAAAAAATAGTAAGATCATCAAGATAAATTAGGATGATTTTATTTATCAGTTCCTCAAATGCAACATCCATAGCTCTCTGAAAAGTGGCTCCAACATTTGATAGGCCAAATGGCATCTTAGCATATGCAAATATTCCCCATTTGGTAGTAAACGTAGTCTTGTATTGGTCTTCTTTAGCCAACCAAATTTGATTGTATCCAGAGAAACCATCTAGCAAAGAGAATCTCTCTGATCCAGCCACAGTTTGTAGAATTTGTTCCATGGAGGGCAAGGGATAGTGATCCTTCAAAAATGCTTTGTTTAGATCACTGAAATCTACACAAAGTCATATATCACCATTCTTTTTCCTAACTGGTACTAGATTTGATACCCAGGTTGAGTGTTTGATTGGAAAAATTATTTTAAAATCTAAAAGTTTTTGCAACTCATCCACCATTAGAGGCTCAATCCTTGGATTCACTGGCCTCTATTTTTGTCTGACAGGCTTAGATCCTTTAGTCAGTTCTATTATGTGCTGAATGATGTCTCTATTATATCCATGAAGGTCTTCATAGCTCTAGGCTATGACTCTGTCATATTTTTTGCATAATTTAATTATCCTTTCCTTTTCTCTTTGAGTTGCAAAATTTCTAACTTTTAATTTTTTCCCTTCACTCACCTCTATTTCAGAATAGTCTGCTTTGTTTGCTTGGAACCTTTTCTTCTTCAGGCTTACATCTTCTAGATCAAAAAGGCTCTCTAAAGTGATTAAACCTTTGGGAAGCTTATTATTTTTTAATTGTATAATTTGATCCCCATATGCCTCTTCAATCTTTGGTTACAATTGATCGGCAAATTCCCTTGATTATTGCAAGACTGAGATTACTTGAAAATCATTCTCAAACACTTGCCAATTCTCATCATTATCCAAGATAGTTGGCCTTACTATAACCTTTACTGACTCATTGTTAACTAATAGGCCAGTTGCTAGATCAAACTGCAAACCAATCTGTGCCATCTTATCAGTTTCAAAATTTTGAACACTGGGAACTACTTTAATATTAAAAGCTTCAAAATCTTCTATTAAGTCCCAAAATTTGTGCTTATAAGATTTCATCCTGACATTCTTTGCTGTTGCCTTTTCTCTAATTTGCTTTACTACTAATTTTGAATCTCTTTTTACTATTAGATTATTTATTCCCTTTTTCTTGGCTAATAAGAGCCCATGCACTAAAGATTCATACTCGGCATCATTATTAGACCAAGCAAATTGAAAACAGATAGCTCTTAAAATTTTCTCACCATTTGGAGTAGTAAGACAAATTCTTGCTCCAAAACCATTTTTACTTCTAGCCCCATCAAAATTTAAAGTCCAAATTTTTGAATCTTTTTCAGATCCTTGTGTAGTTGGTGTCTCTTCCCTTAAACCATTTGGGATTTCATGGTCCTCATCAAAAATAACATAAGTGCCCAGACAAGTAGAGTTATAATTTTCATATGGGTCATTATGCATCATAGCTAACAACTGGTTATTTTATTTTTCCTAATTATTCTTAGTCCAGTCACTTATCTTGGTAAAATAGAAGGAATTTGGTTTGGATTTGCTTACCTCTGATGCATTATTCACTAAGGTTGTTTTCTATAGATGAACTATGTCTTTGAGCTTTCTTTTATCAGTAGGTCCATTATATTTGGGCATTGCTTAATTTTGAAGAGCTTCTTGTAACAGTGTCCTTTATTCAAGAATAGCTAATATGTCCCAAATTGATACTTGTGTTGGGGTCATCTTCAGTTGATCCACCACATTCCTTGGTCTAAAAGTTTAAATTCTTGGAAGATTAGGATATCTTATCTTTCTTTGAACTTGTTCAGGAACTTCTTGATTTTGCACTCGCTGAAGCATTTTTTGTCTAACAACTATGTGTTGATGACATTGAAATGAAGGATTCTCCATAACTTCATTATTTACAACTTTAGGCTATTCTGGCATTCTTCTCTTTGATCTAGTATAGTAGTCTGATTGCACCACTAGTTCATTGGAAGCAGAAACTTCATTCAAAAATACTGATTCTTCATCTTCAACCCATGAGAACAAAGCACATTTTGGGGCTATTTCTTCCTCTTGTTGTAAAGACATCCCTTGCATCTGAGCCATTAAGACTGAATTCTACATACCAGAAGACTGGTAGGCTTGATTGCCACTGGAACTTGCAAACTAACCATCCATTCTTCTTTGGTCTACCACCTTTTGTTGTAGATTACCCATGGGAAAATCTCTAGGTGTATAAGCATTATTGCAAGGAAAACACCAGGCATTAGTGTTATCTACATAGTTATTTTACCCTGGAACAATTTCCCTATTTGAATTGGGAGGAATAGTTTGTGAGGGTGTAGGGACTACAACTAATTGATTTGCTTGCTGAGGGTTATTTTGTCTTGGAGGACCCTGGTATTGGTTTGGCTGAGATGAAAATCTATTTCCTTGATAGCCTTGATATGGAGGCCTAGGGAAAGTATTCTGCTATCTTTTTATATTAATCAGCTCATTAGAAAATGTCCTTAGGATATTCTTGATATCATCCAGCTCAGATGATTGAGTGGGGACAATTTCTTTAGCAGGTGGTTGAGGATATGTGTACATAGACACAGGTGGGGCTATAGATTTAGGGGCTTCTTGAGGTAATGGCAAGGAAATTTTTTGGAACATGGGCATGGGAGGCCTTAGGGGTAACTTTCCAGCATCTATTAAATTATTCTTAGCTCTGACTGCATAGTCATAAGCCTTAGGCAAAGTGTGTCCTCCAAGTGACTGAATCATAACAGATATATCTAAATTTATAGCCTTAAGATAAAATACTATATCCATACCTGGTAATGGTCTAGCTGTAGTAGGGATTCTTTCCCAAGTCTTTTGAAATCTGAAATTGAAGTCAATCATGGCTTCTTGTGGTGCCCTTTGAATAGTAATTAATTGCTATAATAAAGAAGACTTATCACCCTTCTCTTCGAATCTTTCAAAGAAAAGATCTTCGAGCTGATCCCATGTAGATATGGTATTTGGGGTCAAAGACCGATACCATTCTAGAGCCTTCCCTTTAAAAGAAGCTGATAATAATCTTATGGCCACATTTTTTTGTGTGACAACATGTATAACACAGACATATGATACATCATGTAGATGTTCTTCAGGTGTTTTAAAGTCTTGCCCACTAAATTTGGGTAGAGCTTTTAGGGCATTCACTGGGATAGGGTCCCAAGTGGCTGGGGGTATTGGAAGAATTAATGGACTACCAGTGTTCCAACTTGCATAATTTCTTGGGGGTATAGGGGCTCCCATATTTTCTCTTGGTATTGGTATAAATTGGTTGACTCTTCTTCTTGGACTAGTTACCAAAGGTGGCAAAAGAATACCTAGATTTATAGTAGATTGTGATCTGGTTATTGGTCCACAGTTATGACTCCTCGTAACTCTTTGGTTCATACGATCTTGAAAGAAATTTCAAGATTGGTCCCATCGGGCATGCCAAAAACTATTGATGATTTAAAATTGTGCTTGTTCTAACACCAACAATGAGAAGTTTTAAGATGTGGGACTTGCGACTTGAAACAACCTCCAGATTTTTAAGATGCTGGTCTCTTTTTTATATCAAGTGTATACTGGGAAAAGGGAAAGGAATTTTAAGATAAACACAAATGCAAGAAAGAAAATCTAACTATGGCGATGTGCCTGAATATAATTCAACCTTAATCCTGAGCACAGCGAGACTATATGTAAGATTCATTTACATTTAAGAGCAAACAAGCGCATGATCAATGTAAAAAATGGAAACAATAGAAATAGAGGCTCACAACATAGACCACTTTTGCAGTGATACAAAAAATGTTAACAAAGGCATAGGGTTCAATCTTCTTATTTGAATTTTCTAGTCACATAAGAGGCACATAAACACCCATAGTTATATAAACTTTTCAACTCAAGAAAATGGAACAAAGGCAAATGACATTCCTAGTCATAGCTCTAGAAAGTCTAAACTCTTGACAACATAGCCTAGACTACTTTTGCAATGACACAAAAAGTATCAACAAAGGCACATGATTCAATCTTCTCATTAATTCTCCAGTCACATAAGAGGCACAAAAACATGCATAGTTACATAAACCTTCCAACTCAAGAAGATAGAACAAAGGCAAATGATATTCCTAGTCACAGCTCTAGAAAGTCTAAACTCTTAACAATAATTCTCTCAAAAAATTCTCTCTAGTATCTGATCCTCTCCTTTAGGTCTCTCCACCCTTATTTATAGCCTTGGATTCACTCTAGATTGTCTGCTTGTTCCCAATCTAATGGCCCAATTGAAATCTAACAGAACTGGAAGTGTCTGATAGAAGATATTTCTTAGATTTTGAAACACTTTGTCTTTTGGTAGTTCATTGGCTAAAATAGATCGCAGGACGCTCCCTTCTCTTAAATGAAAGATGCCACTTAGCCAATTACTTGAAAACCTTCTTATTATTTTAGGAGACATTGGAGGATGACACTTGGCTTGTTTTTCAACATCTATCAAAGACACGCAGCACTTTTCATGTAACTTATACTCCTTTTGTGTCTTTGCTTATGAATATTCTACCGTTGACACCTATCACAATCTGCTTCCTTGAGACCTTAACAACTTAATATAAACAAGACCCATAGCATTTCTTACCTGAGTAACTTTAAAAGGAGCACAGGGATAGGTGGAAATCTTCACTGCTTCATCAAAGGACACGTGGTAATCTCTACTTTATTTATCTAGGGTTACGTGGTGGTCTCCATTTCTTTTAGCTACTTTTTTAGAAACTTATGAAAGGTGACACATGGTGGTCTCCACTTCTTTTAGCTACCCTTTTAGAAACTTGTAGAAGGTGACACATGGTGGTCTCTGCTTTACTCTATTTATACCATAGAAATAATCAGGTCTCATTTCATATTTACACGAACAGTGACACCTAGCAGCTTCTGCTTGCTTCAGAAATAACACTTAAGACCTACCATAGTCTTTGCTATATCAGTGAAGTAAAATGAAGATAATTTGGATCTCGACATGTGGTGGCTTTTGCTCTCTTCTGCTGGGATACGTGGTATCTTCTGTCACTTTTAGAAAAGTAAAATTGAGACCTTTAGCGATTGCCACTTGGTGCTTTTTGCCTAATTCTAACTTAGTTTTTTAAAACCTTTCACTGAAATGATATGAAACGCTAGTGCTAGTATAAAATGCAGATGCTGACACTTGGCACATTTTGTTGAGTTACTAAGTGATGCGTGGCATGTTCTGTGGCTCTATTGAAATTATGAAAAGTGCCTTTGAAAATGACACTTGACATCTTCCACTTGACTTTAACACTTAGATAAAAATGAATCAAAAGGAAATTAGAGCCCGCGCTCTATTTTAAAAACTTCACTGTCTCAAACTACACTATGTGGGGACAGTGATCTGGATCATGCACTGTTGAAAATCAGAATGAAACATAGAGTATTTTTTACTCTACAGTTATAATTATCAAACTTGCAATATTATTGTCATGGCTCAAGTGGTTAAAGTGCTAGACTATCCCTCCTTTCCCTACAAAATAGAAAATCAAGACACCTCCAAGAAACTAATAAAAAATAGGTTAAATTGTAGAGGGTTAGCTTGAAATAGAATATAGCAATATAACCCTAATAATGAGCTTTTACAAAATCGTAACTATAACTTAAAAAATCATAACTTGCAAGGCAAAACCACAACTATCAAAGTTGCAGTTTTGTCAAAAGTCAAAAAGTTGAAAAAACCTTAACTATTAGTAGTTAGTTGACAAAATCACAACTAGACCTGTAAAAACATAACTATAATATCGATAATACTAGTGCAAAACCATTATTTTCTTGTGTATGACAAAAATTTAAAATTTAATGTTCAATTCAAGTCTAGTTTGTCCTAAAAGCATTTAAATCACTTCCAACAAGTTTATAAGGTTAGTTAATTGAGTAATCTCCCATTGTGGTCACCAAAATATATCCTAAATTTTAGATCCAACCTATATTAATAATTTTAGTAATGAAAACCTAAAATCTAAACATACATGTAGGAGGGGATAAAAAAGATAATCAACTCAATAATAATGATCTTACCATCACTTTACCTCCTTATAGCTCCACTCTAGGATTGAAAAATGGATTATTTGATGCAAAATTTGTAAATGTTGGATTGCTTTCTTGATGTTGATAATGGCTTCCAATGGATGAGTATGCTTGATAATGGATTTGGACGAGTGCAAGAAGCCTCTGTGGATGCAAGATAATGGTATCAAATTGATGATTTTCTAAGTAATTTTGAAGAAGGGGGCGAGCTTGGTTAAATAGGCATGGAGGGAAAAATAAATGGCTCAAATTCAAAATTGAGCCATTGAGATTAATTGGTAGGGATTTTCTAAGGGATTTTTAATTACATGGAAATCTATAGAATACAAAATTCTAGAGGAAGGGGGATAAAAATACCAAATTTATATAAAGACCCATGCAACTGTAAGAATGTCCACAAGACCCCATGAAGAAGAAGATTTTAAACTATAGATAAAGATTTACAGGATAGTACAAGATTTTGAAAAGAGTAAAGATATCCTAAATACTGTCATATCAAAGATCAAAAGATTTTGTGATAATGATCCCATAAGGTTTTGGGATAAGTGTAAATATATAATTTCTCTTGATCTAAAACTTGGCATTGATCATAGCTGAGGTATCAAATCTAACACTATCTCTTTCTCCCCTTCTCAAGTTAAAATGGGAGAAGAAGAGATCAAAGAATTATTGTAGAAAGATTTGATACAGAAAAGCCATAGTGAATGGGCTTCTCCTTCATTCTATGTGAATAAACACTTAGAACACAAAAGAAGGAAAATGAGACTAGTAGTAAATTATAAAAAGCTCAATGATTGGATTATACTTGTCAGACATCCATTTCCTAACAAAACTGTTCTTATCAGCAAGCTGAAGGAATGTTGCATTTTTTTTAAGTTTGATTTGAAAAGTGGATTTTGGCAAATTGCAATAGAACTTAAAGATAATTATAAAATTGCATTTGTCTTACTAGTCTTAGATAGGCATTATGAGTGGAAGGTTATGCCTTTCGACTTGAAAAATGCTCCCTCTAAATTTAAAAAAAGGATGGATGGAATCTTTGGCCATGCTAAGAATTTTGATATCTATATTTACAATATATTAATTCTTTCAAAATATTTAAATAGTCATCTTATACATTTGAAAGAATTTGTTGATATTTTTAACCAAAATGGGTTGGTTTTAAGTGATAAGGAAATGGAGATAGGCAAAATAGAGATTAAATTTCTTGGATTAAATAAATGTCAAAATAAGATTGCATTACAACCCCATATTTTTAAATCTTTAAAAATATTCCTAGATGAAATAAAAGACAAAACCTAATTACAGAGATTCCTTGGATCTCTAAATTACTGCTCTCCATTCTATAAAGATCAGGCCAAAGATAGGAAAATACTATAGAAAAGGTTAAGAAAAGACTCAAGCCCATGGAATACTAAAATGACACAGGCAATCAAAAGAATCAAGGAAAAAGTTAAAAGACTACCAAATCTCAAACTAGCAGGAGAAGGTTTAATGATTTTGGAAACAGATGCTTCAAATGAAGCATATGGCAGAATAATTTTGGGGAAAAATAAAGATGGTAGAGAAGTCTACTATACTGTAGTGGAACATGGAACCCAACTCAAAAGAATCACCATTCCACTAAAAAATAACTATTAGCAACCAAACTATGCATGCTTAAACTAAGGATATTTTTGCTCCCAAAGAAATTCCTCTTGAGGACAAATCTATTACATTTTGATTCTATCATTAGAAAACCCCACACTTAATAAGTTAGAAACTAGATAATGACCAGATGAGCAATATGGTTTTCTAACAATGAGTTTGATGTTCAATACAAGAAAGGAATTGCTAATTGTTTAGTTGAGGGTACCAAAATATACTTATAGTATTGAAAGACCCATTGGATAACTATACTAAAGGGAATAGATATAGGATACATGTCAATATTCTTAAATTATAAATTATATTTAAGCATTTCAGGAATAGTAGGATCCTCTAGGTTAGCCATAAAATTAGGATAAACCCGACAAGTAACTTTGCCATCATGGACATTATCATTGATTACACCAAGCATAACTTGGGAAATGTTTTGCATCTTGCTATCAATAAGAATAGATAAAATAGGAACATCTAAGCCTTGCCTAAAAAGAGGTACTATTGCCCATTCTAACTGGCCTATGTGTACAAAATGATAGCCTTTTTTTAGAAAATGTCTTAAAATGTTCCTTAGCTAGTATATTGAACCAATTACCCTCAAGATTTCCTAACATCAAACCTTTAAGAGTAAATTATTTGAAAGAGACTTCAGTTTGAAACTTTTGTTTGAAGAAATTCATCTTATAGACTTCAAACAAATCTAACTTAG